>JXSR01S027255.1:30933-41770 GCA_000969725.1 Ophiothrix spiculata | reverse complement strand
CGGCCCATGAAAATGGTGTTGTGAGTACCATGTGACATCACGTGCAAACCCTCTATAGTATAAGTCAAATTTCAACATGTAACCAAATCATGGCAACTCCAACTGAATTTAAACATTCCAATACCACCTAGAATTTCAGCTGGGGCATATGTTTTATAAACGATCTTCCATAAGGCCACCCCCCCCTCAAAAAAAAAAGTTGGTTTGGTTGTCCTGCACCGCCCGCCCCTATTTTTTGAAACTGGAAAAAAGTTTTTACTGTACAAAGTATACCGCACTTTTTCAGATTTCCAAAAAAAGGGGTTTTTTTTTTAAATATTTTTTAAGTTGTTAATTGTTTTCATTTTGTATACATTTTAAACTTGTATAAAGAGATTTTTCGGTACAGTAGACTTATTTGCATCTTTATAGAGGCCATAATTTGGTGTAGCTTTGACTAACATTTAAAAAAAAAATCCACCGCCCGTACTTGCTCAAAAAAAGTTGTGGAGGACAACCAAACAATTTATTTTTTTTGGCCTAAGAGTATGGAATTTGAAAATAGGCTAAATTGGTTAATTGGTTTAAATTGGTTAATGTTACATGATGTAATGAAATATCCTCACCTTTCTGTCTACTCTGGCCATCGCAATGTGAACTAAGAGTTTGAGATACATTTCATGAAGATATTTGGAGTCTGCAGGCTTTATGCTTGTTTCTCAGTCCTCCACAATAATTTATTTACAGTTTATTTTACTATATTTTGATATGAAAAGTTACTGTAATTTTGCATTAAGTGGAAAGAATGAATTATTTCCTATGTCTTCAGATTATGTCATAGCAACCACTTAGAAAATTTAGGGAAAAAAGCATGCAAAAACACTTTAAATTAGAAAGCCATATTGATTTATTCATTTATTTCAAACATTTGTCTTTGATATTGGTTAAAATGACAATATTGAGAAGCACAAGTTTGTACTTGTTAGGCCCTGGAGCACAATAAGGCCACAACTTTGTGCGGCTGGCCGCAACCTGGCCATAGCCTTGATTTTTCAAGATGGCAACCGTAGGCTTGATTATGCACCTCTAAATAATTTCAAAACATGTAATGAATATTATACAATAATACTGAGGAGATCAATCAAGCCTACGGTCGCCATTTTGGAAAAATAAGGCTGTGGCCAGGTTGCGGCCAGCCGCACAAAGTTGTTGCCTAAGGCCAAAAAAAAAAATTTTGCTTGTCCTCATTTGAATTTGAAACTTCGGGTCGGTCGGTCGGAATTTTTTTTTTTTTTATTATTATTTTATATCTTATTTTCCCAGGTAAAATTGCTATTTTCTCAAAAACCCCAAATGAAAATCAAAGAACATTTTTCACTTTACATTAGTTTCTGGGTTCCGTTTTATGTTTAGATGCAATAGAAGTACTCGCTCATCCATTAAAATGGTGTAAAGAAGCAAAAAATGTACGCTAAAATTCGCCCCCATACGCAAAATCCGGTGCAAAAATCAGCAACCTAGTTTCACTTACCCGACTAAAAGAATGTGTCTTTTCACAGCTCGAAATTTAGTTGAAATTTCGAGCTGCCGGAAGACAAATTCGACTAAAATCGCCTTTTTCTCAAAAGGCCTTACAAATATCTGTACAATCTTTGCAATTTTAATTAGCTTGTGTGTTCCGTTTGATGTTTAAGTGCAATAGAAATGCTCGATCATCCATTAATATGTAGAAAAGTACCAAAAACTACGCTAAATTTATGGCCTTCCGATTTTCTCTATGTTTATAAGTTCACAATCGGTAGAACTGGTATTAAAATATGAATATTAATTTGTGACGTCATACCTGGGACTTCCATTCGTCATCGGAATTTCGCGATTTTTGTGCAAAATTGAAGAAAAAAAAACCTTTTTGGGGAAAAAAAAGTTATACGGTCGCAGCGTGAGAATCGGTCGGTCGGATGAGGACTAATTGTACTCCAAAGCCTTACAGTGTTTCACTGTTGCAGTAAATTGTAAAAGACTTCTGTGTCCATCAGTGCAATGTGTATAAAATATCTGTACAACATTTCACATATTGAACAAGTACTAGATCAATTTCACCAAATATTTGCAACTGTAAAGTAAACAAATTATACATCACTTCATTTTGATAAATTGACCTATTATATTAACTTACTATCATAAAGTATTTTGTAAAGCTGCACATCGGCAAGAAATAATCTTGTGGCACATTTAATAAGTTGTCGAACTTATGGTGCTGCCTGATTATTGCAACTTGTTTATTTCAATTGGTTGCAGCTTGAAGCTTTAAAGGAGCATGGTCCAATTGCCTCAATTTTTTTAACCTCTTAAGATTTTGGTACTAAAATGTTGCTCATAATTTTCTCATAACCCATGTGAAATTTCATGGCTGAGTCATGTTCTGTTTTTGAGATATATATGAAAATGTGTCTAATTATGGTAACATTATTCATTTTACACGGTAACGTATAGGTGGCTCTGAAATACATATTGCCCATAAAATCAAAATGATTTGACCGATTCAGCTGAAATTTGAAACTTGGGACCTCTTGAGTGGCAAGCTCCTTTAACCAAATGACAAAGTGAGTAAGAGGTTTATAAGTTAAAACATTGTCATCAAATCTTCTTCCAGTGACATGGTCAAGATATGCATTCTATGAAAAAAAAAATTATGCAATCGAAGCATTAGGACAACCCATAGGATAAGAGCGTAGATCCTGCACTTCTTTATACCGGCCCGTGTATTAATAAGCCACAGAGTTCAAAATTGGGGGTATTCGGTTATTCAGGTTCCCGCTAAAATCAATTCCAAGCACTAAGATTCAGATACGCATCATAACAAAAACCCGCACATAATTATGCAACCTTCCACGCATAGCTTGTGTGCGTGTTTTCGCACATTATGCAAAAATGCGATGAATCATCAGCAAATACTCCAAAAAATTTTCTCCATGCCGAAATAAAAATGAAGGGTAGTCCGGTATCTCTGCACTAAATATATAGGACAGCCAATGATACCGATACCAGTATTACTTAAAGCAATATTACAAGATTTTTCTTGAATGATGTGGCTGAAAATTGTATTTATACTGAGGGAAAATGTGTAAACTGTAAACAATATAAATGATGATGAATTAGACTTCTGCACTACAGATTTTGTTACGTACCTCTGTAGTACTTTCAGATGCACTGCATCCATCATTAGCTGTCCTGCTGTGTTCTTCTTATTGTTAGTTAGTGACGTCAGAGAACGATTTATGACGTCACAAGAACTTGAGTTCATCAATTAGACCTGCCCCCTCTTTCTGAGCAAGGTATCCCAGACAGGGTCTAAGTCCAGGCGTTTATCTCTGTTTGGTCCATTGGTTTTTATTTATATAGCTTCCAGTGACGTCATAAATCGTTCTCTGACGTCACTAACTAACAATAAGAAGAACACAGCAGGACATCAGCTAAGGACGGATGCAGTGCATCTGAAAGTACTACCGAGGTACGCAACAAAATCTGTACTGCAGAAGTCTAATTCATCATCATTTCTAGTTTCTACCACTACGTATGAATCTCCACTTTTATGTAAACATTATGCATTCCACTCCACTGGCAAGATGGTTGTTTTATGCACAACTTTCATTACATTTCTTGAGATGTTCTATAGTGACGTAAAATGGCCCATGAAGTCACAGAAACTTGAATATGTTTTTTTGCCCCTGTCCCCTTTTTAAAGTGAGGTATTTATATCTAATTTGGATGGTTTCCCAGAACTGTTCTGCTTCCCTCACTCCAGTATAGTTTGAGGGCACCACTATGTACAACATGTTCTCTTATTGCTGAATTTAATGTAGCAGTCCCAGATATATACTGAAACATATGTTTTCAAATGAAAGTGTGAAGTACAGTATTTGTAATACTTCATTCAATAACAGAAAGTGATCCAATTTTTGGAGATTTGGTCACAAATCTGATAAAGACATTAATTTTATTTGAATGAAGAACCAACACCCACGTATTGCATTTCTGAAAGTTGGTTTACAAAACTTGAGTTGCATTGATGTGTCAAACTTTGTTTTGAAATGACCCATAGAAACCTTCATTTCAATTAGGCAAATTCAATATTTTAGCAAGGTTTTTTAAAAAGGTTCAATACCATAGAGAAAGGTTTCAGGACTCAATTCCAATCAGGTTACAATAATCAGGCTGGTTCACATTTTTTGCATCTTGTCCATCCAAGAAATGTATTTTTACTCAAACTTTCAAACGTTTGAACTTCAGTTATGTTATCACATGAAAACTGTGTGAATGTACATACCAAATCCACTCATCCAATTCAACTAGTGACTTTCTGAATGCCTTTACCATTATTTTATTTCATACCAACCTGTCACCAATAGTTAAAACACTTTGTTAATGTTTTGTTTATAGATTATAATGAGTTGCCAGACTTTTTGAATTGAGGTTAGTTATCGATTTAGAGGATTTGTCAGATGGCAAATAGTTGAATTGTGGAGTGGATATCGTATGTTGTTGTTGATTTTAAAACAGTTGTGAGAGAAAAGTTTATGGCATTATATGGATACCAACATTCCAATAAGTTTGAAAAATGACCAATTCTGAAAAGCATCTTAAATATCATCACTTTGAAAATTTAAAAATCACTTTGAAAATCCTGTGAGTAAGACCTTCATCACTTTATCAGCAAAAAGAGCTGGCAAAAGCAAGCATTGTTCTTGAGGCTCACAATATGTGACATGTCATATCGAAAGGTACCTAAGAGTCCCAAAATGAAAATTGATTTTTTTTTGGGTCTCATCTTAAAGATTATATTTCAAGCTTTAAAATGACACCTTGCTTTTGGTTATTGGATGTTCCATTGCAAAGTTACATCCAAATTAGTAAAAGGCATCGGGCTGATTCTGAAAACTATAGTTCTGAGGAAATCAAGTTTAAAAGTTTCTGTACGGGTAAAGCTTGAATGGAGAATGGATTTTTTTCTAATTTTTTTAAAACACTTGTCTTATGTTTTGGATGTTGGAACGTGATTAATATGATAGAACACATTTCAAAGGTAACGTTTCTAATGAAATTAGAAATTAGACCTTGGACGTGATTTTGACTATGATCAGCTTCAATATCTCGTAATTTACTCATATGCCGGTATTAAGGTACCTTTCGATATGACGGGTCATATATGAACCTTTCCTGAGATACAAGCCTGATTCTTTGCAAAGTTGCAGTCCAATTTATTCTCATGTTAATACAATTTATTGATTAAAAATTACACAATTAAATGAATATCATCTTGTTTACATGTATTTGTACAATTTGTACATAAATATTTAAAACTATGTCATATCGATATGCATCCAAACATTGTTCACATTTATACCCAAAACTATTAGTTTTGTGTCATTACCTGCAAATTACCGAGTTTGTTATTTTTTGTAACCAGTTGTAACTTATGTATTAATTTATGTTAGTTTATATATTTTTACAGTATATATTTGTTTCAAAACATGTGTCATATACTGTGCCATTCAAACATGTCTCAATAAAATATTGCCTACTTATATACAACCAATACCAACAAAGTATTCTGTTTCTTTGTCGTCAATGTGTTTTTGAATTGTTGGGTGCAGGGCCTTTGGAAGAGAGCCAAATTTAAGGGCACAGTTAACCCCTCATTTTCTGAAATATTTTATGCTTTGTAAGTTAACTCGGCAACCAATAAGTAAATCCATATAAAAGTATACATTTCTAGATGTTGATTTTCATGTAGAAGATAATAGTTAGGTCAGTTTTGGACCAAAATGTATGATTTTGGACCAAGGTCCAAAAAAAACCTTGTTCTTGGACCATTAATTTGTAAACAACCTAATTAAATTTTGAAAAAATAAAAGTTGGACCTCTTATGCTTTATAGAATCTAGAAACAGATGTCTAGGAATGCAATTCTCAAATTTTTGATTTTTACCTTACTTTTTGCAATATTGCCAAAAAGAGGCCTAAAATAGACCAAAAATGACAAAAAAAAAATTCTGGACCAATTTTTGGCAAATTCTAACTGTGCCTTTTAAAGAATTGGATTAACATTTGCCGTGATTAAACTAAAAAGGGGCAGTGTTTCTAGGTACTGATATGTAAATCTTATTTATAAATTGTGTTAGTCAATTTATCTATATTTACAATTGATCTAATCAACTTTAATTAGATGTGCATTAGACAAAATTTCAGAATTTATCTGCAAGTGATTCAAACTTGGTAAGGGCGATAATTACTGAATTTCAATTTTCTATTGGATCTGATAAGGCCATTTTAAGATTTGAACTTTACAAGGAAGTAGTTTTCATTGTTGCCAACAATAATCAAAAATGAAAGAAAATCTTAAGTATTTTGATATATCCGGGTTGAATAGGACAGTAGAACATAACAAGCTACCATGTTTGCCGCTAGCACTCTAAATGATTGGGGAAAGAAAGTCAGCAATGCCCCTCTCAGATGGACACCAATTTCACAGATACATTACATTAAGTATATTATTAATAGTGTTGAAGAATATGCTAATAGCAAAATCATACAAAATAGTTTATTTTTTCAGAATTTTGCTATTCAGAAAAATAATTCATACAAGTAATCTGTTCGGCTACTGTGGTAAATATAAGAAGAAAAATAAATATGTTGCATGATTTTGAAAAAGGACAAGTTGTAACCAAACCCATGAGCATGCCTAAGTAGGAAGGAGAGGTGACCCTGTCAAAAAAAAAAAAAAAAACACCGACTACAAATACTATGATTCCAATTCAATAAATAAGATTAGAAGAAATTGGTGAAGGTTAGTCATCCAGTTGAGTTTCAAATACGATCAAAATAGACCAAACACTGGAAATAAAAATATAGCACTTACGGCTACGTTATGTTTGGTCAATCATTGGCCTGACGAAGTTTGGTGGTACCAAACGCAACGTAGCCGTAAGTGCTATATATTTATTTCCAGTATTTGATTTATTTTGATCATATAACTGTAGAAGTCTTGATAAGAAAGTAAGCACTGTAACTGTCTATTTATCCATCATTAATCACGATTTTGATGTCATAGGTTTTACAGAAACCTGGTAGATGAATTCGACTTAATTGACATTGACAACTACATTTAAGTAGACTGAATACATTTTGGTCGATTCGGTACAGGAGCATCTATATTCATTAACTTAAAACGTAACTTTATTCGAAGATCTGATCTCATCTTAGACTCTCCAGATTGTAATTCTATCTTTATTACGGTTCTAAAGTAGTTGTAGGCTTGATAATAAACAAGAGTAGGCTCAGTATGATCAATTCATATCCCAGCTGAAATCCTTCTTGAATAGTGTTACCAAAGAAAAGAAATGATGCTTCATTATGGTCAATTTTACTTTGGATCTTTTACAATATGACCAAAACCGCCAAGTTGATGTTGTGAATCTTATGTACTCATATTCATTCTTTGCCCGACTCGAGTGTGTACAATTAAAAATGGTCCAACGATTTCTCTCATCGATAACATTTTCACCAACAATGCAGACGATGAAATTAAATCTGGCAAGCTCGTAACTGACAACTCTCTACAAAAAAAGTCAACATCCTGAACTAAGTTCACCTGATATCTCATGCGCTAGAGATCTTACACCATTATCTGAAATATACAAACCAAGCGATTTTTTGTAAACCAACAAAAGGTCGGGAGGTCAAGATGTTTCAATATTTGTCATCTAAGCTTTAACCCTTGTCCTCCGAAGGGGGGGGGGGGGGGGTTGCAACAACCCCTTCGATTTTTCAAATAGCCTTTTTATCGACTAAACTTCGCCAAATGCTTAAATGATATTGTTTTAACATCCTTTACACACTTTTTGACGCATGTTGGGTGAAATTAGAGGTTGTTGTTTGGGTATGGGAGGTCGTCAAAGATTATGGTAGAGGGGGTTGGTGAAATCCAATGATTCTTATTTTGTAAATTTCTTAAATATTTGAGTATTTAATATTAAAAGTTATGGTACAAAATAAATTTGCAAAAAAGTAACATTGAGTGAGGTGCTTACACCCCTTAAGCAGGTTGTTGTGTCTGGTTTTGCCAACCTGTTGCGTCCCCTTGACGGGCCAGATGAATCATAAGGTCCTAAACTCCTTTGTCTTTAGTTTTCTTCCGTGATTTCGGTTAAAGACTTATTATTGGTTGATACCTTTCATTAGAATCATTTTATTCGACTATTTTGGAAGGAATTGTATCCTAAACTACCTGATTGTCGCACAGAAGTAACAAGAGTCAAGGAATTTGAGGGTATCAGGAAGATCCGTACTTTAGTTGAAAATTTTGACCTATTTAAGGTAAAAATGAACTTAAAATACCACTTGATGTCAGGTATAGATCAGTTATGATTGGTTTGGATTGAGTGTGCTCCAGTTGCTTGCAGAATTCCTTTTAAGTTTGCATTTCTTTAGTTGATTTAAAGGGCTTTCTTAAATTATTCATATCTTTGGACTGGAGTAGTAAAGGGAAACGGGACAAAATGCGTGTTGTAGAGTAGTATCTCTACTTTTGAAAAACATATATTACTATGATTTAATCTTCTGGAAATTATTTTTTAATATTTTTTATTTGCTCGTTGCATTAATATTGAGACAAGCTGTAGAAAACCCAGGTAGGAGTTTGCAACACCCCCCCCCCTTTCGGGAGCTTCCGGGGTTCGTGTTACAAAAAATAGCTCAGGGGGACAAGGGTTAAAGGAGTAGATCAGTGTATTTTGAAAATATCTGGCTGCAAGTAATGTTATTTCTTGTAATGAGTAGCTCTTTTACGACCTAGAGTTCCTTTAAATATATTTGAGTGTAATTATTTGAAAGATGGAGATGGGCTGGCCATGTTTTCTGCCAGAGTGAGGTTCTGAGCGCCCTCTGCCTCCCATAGCTCAACCTTTTCCAGTCTTTCTACCAGCTTTCTCTTGCTAATTATCTTCCTTTCGCAACCCAGTTGATAAGGATAGGTGGACCACCTTATGTGGCCTGGTTAGTTTGCATAATCTGGTTTGTTTGTATGGATTCCAATGAATCTTCTAATCAATAACGGATACTTATGGTGAAAACAGAGTCGGCCTCCAAACAAAATTTTCGCTACCAAACATTTGGTTGTGACGTCAAAATGACGAGTGACTCCAAATAAAATAACTTCAACAACGAATTTAGACTAAATAAAAGTTCGCGCTAGATTGCACATGTATATTTGGTGACGTCACGACCAAATGTTTGGTAGCGAAAATTTTATTTGGAGGCTGACTATGTTTTCACCCTTAGTGTTGTAAATCACCAAACATTTTCACCAAATACTCGTCACATGTGGTGTATTGAGTTTTCATCACGAAGCCTCCGTTATTATTAGGAAAAACATTGGAATTCTATATCAAATTATACGATAACAAAGACTTGTTGCACCAAATATTTGGTAGCCCATAAGAAGTATTGTTTGACCCATATTTATTGTTCAAAATGTAAGAGATATATTCATAAGAGATGTACCAAATTAAAACCAAAAGATCGGAAAAATATAAAAGCTAAAGATTGGGTATGTAACAATAATGAGAAACAAACAACTCTATTGGTTTTTAAAATGAAGTTGATGAGCTAAACGAAGCTCATGAATTTAATGTAACAGAGATAGACATAGCAAAATATGATGAGATGATTTTAATCCACTAAAATTTGAATCTAATTCATCTCAAAAAGCCTACATTGATACAAAAATTATGATTCAGCTCCTAAATGTTCCTATTTGAATCCCGAACAATTTTGGATAGACATCAAAGCCAGCTGCGGAAATTTCAATCTACTGAAGTTTATCAAAAATATTGACAGTTTCAAAGAATGCGTGAATTGCTTAGATCATGATTTCTCGATTTAAGTATTTCAGAATCTCACTTGAAAAACAAATCCAATGATATGGTCAACATTGATGGATATAATTTAGAATACATGAACAAAATTGGTCGTGAAAAGGGTGGAGTCTGCTTGTATGTATCTGACAAAATCAAGTATAAATTAAGACCTTAATGTGTCAAGCAAATTCAAGTTTTGAATCTTGCTTCATAGAAACTTCGTTACTGATGTTGATCCTATTTATACATTATGTTCTGAGCTGTCCGATTTCCCAAAAAATCGGACAGGGATATCGGACAGAAACCAAAATATCAGATTTTGAACATAATACTGATAAAATTGGATGGATTTTTTCCACATGATATTCAAAGATATTGGTCTCGCTATGAGTTTTAGAAATATCGAGCTCGACGCTGCACGTCTCGCACGATATTTCGTAAAACTCATAGCGAGACCAATATCTTTTTGTATCATGCACAATCTATCCAATATTATTTTATATCAAAATTGAACTCAGAAAAGAAGCTGTTCTATGTAATGGGTGATATCGACTTGTTAAAAACAGACACAGAAAGATCTGTAAATGATTATTTCGATTTTATTTATATAACGACTCAGTTTCTCCTAATATTTACAAACCTACAAGAATTACAGCTGCTACAGCAACAATAATTGACAACATTCTCACAAATAACGATGATATACTTCGATCTTCTATTAGTATCTTCTCTAGTAACTGATATAAGCGATCACTTTCCAAAAGCTTTAAGGCTACGGTCCCTAAAAACGTCTCCCTCGGCTGAATATCATGTTTACTGCAAGTTTTTACCTACTTACACCTATCAGAATATCAGAATTTTTGGCGTACATATTGCATAGAGTCTCTAGTTTATATATATGAAACTTTACTAGTGATTTCGGGTCCATTATCAAGGTCAAAA
>JXSR01S027253.1:10541-21323 GCA_000969725.1 Ophiothrix spiculata | reverse complement strand
GCGTCATACTAGCAGACACCGATCGGACACCGGCCGGTGCCCGACCGGACACCGACCGGAGTCCGACCGGTGTCCGGGCGGTGCCTGTGAGCCGTAGAGACGCCGCCGTAAGCATGCCGCAAGAATTTAATTCTGAGTTAAAACCATGCGGCTTGTATACGATGTCTCATAACCACCGGCGTCCGACCGGTGTCCGACCGGGCATCGCAAGCATTCTGCGGTGTCATACCGATGTCAAACTGGCGTTGCGGTGTTGCAGGCTTGCGGCGTTGCGGCTTCTTGCGGCTTATGTGACCAGGGTGTTAGTCCCCTCTTTGCACTGATACCAAATTCAATGTCATCCATTAATATCACAAGATATAGTTTGGTGCTCTGCACCAATGTGTGTCTCGCACGCATGCATGATGTTGACTAGGGGCCTACGGTTCCTGTCTATGGCTTCCAATTTGTCACCTCCTCACACCGAATGACTTTTTTTTTTTTTTTAATTTTTGCAAGTTCTCCCTGAATGCCCCCCCCCCCCCCTTTTTTTTCAACATGCTCACTGGTTCATAAATACAAGGCACAAACGCTCTCACCGAATAACCCCCATTTTCCGAGGCAAATGCTGAATACATTTTTTTGCAACTTGTGACGCTCTCACAGCTTCTCACCGAATAACCCTCTTTTCCAGGCTCTGCTCTTTTCAGAAAATAAATGTTCTCACTATAAAACCTTAGCGAGAACACTGCTAATCCCCCTTGAACAATCATCGAAAGTCTAAGACCCTCCCCCTTCTGAGGTTGTTGCCGCACATTCCCGTTACTTCCGGAATTTAATTGGCCCCGGGTTCATAGTACAAAATTGAAAAAAAATGTATCAGCGATTTTTTAATAAAATATTTTTTCTTTTTTTTTAAATAATAAAATTTACGCCAAGCCAAGCTTTGGCAAATTTTGACTGAAAATTGACATAGTATCTGAAAATTCGCGCGAAGCGCGCAAATCATTTTGCCTTTTCACATTAAAACTATCAAAAAACAAAGGGAAATTCAATTTCCTTTTATTTTCTTTATTTTGTTAAGGGGAGCCGTCCCCTCTTCGTGAAATTTAGCCTGCAGCGGCGTAGCTATCGGATGTGTCGCCCGGAGCGTGTAAGCGCGATTACTAATGGATGAGGCCCTGGGGCCTTAAGGCTCCAGGGGCACGCCCTAGGGCCCCTGGTGGGGTCGAGGGGGCGAAGCCCCCCAAAGCCAGAGAGCTTCTGCACGTTTTGCAGCTCAGGAGAAGACATTTCATGGGGTAAAAGGTAAATAAAATGTTATTATATTAACCTTTTTGCCTCCCTTTTTTCATGCATGCGCGATTTTCATGCATGCGCTTTTCTGCTAAATATTGTGGACTGAGAAAATTACTAGTGGTACCTAAATACCAAGTTCAAGTTTGAACTGAATATCTGCCATATAAATGACTAAATTACATTTTTTAAATCAAGGAGTTACACCAACCCCTTGACCTCCGAACTTTTAATGGACACTGTACCCGCCCCCCCCCCCTCCCCGCTTGAAGGTGGTAGGGATTGGAAGGAGGGGTTGATCCACCCACCCCCACCCAACCACCACCTTCATTGAACTAGGGTTGCTTTTAGAGTAAAAATAAAAAAAACGTTTCCAGCAACCCATACTGATAGGACGTGCCTGATAGAACTAAGGTACCTTGGTACGATTTAGTCCCACTGGCTCAGAAATGACCCTCTCCATGTTGATGACTTCACGTTCACGGTCACGTGACGTCATGTCATACTCACAACACCATTTTCATGGGCCGGCAAACAAAAAATCCCGTCACATCTTTTCGCAGTATCAAGACACCAGATCACAACTAATGATGACAAGAATATTCAGTACATTTATTTAGTTTAATTTTCAAGTCATAATTTGAAGTCAATCACGAGTTACAGTCGATTTTGATGTATTGTTTAACTCCGCGCTCCACCAAGATGGCGTCGAAACGGTCTGCGTGCATGGTGCGTATCGCGTCGTGCAAACCCTCTATTGAAAACCTCCGGAGGTTGCGCCAAATCCATGATTTGACTGATCGCCTTGAGAGTGTAACGTTAAAACTTTTCCATTATACTTTAAAGATGTTAAAGCATCATCAAAGAAGTTAGGTGATTTGAAAAATTAAAGAGATGAGGTGAGGTGGATCTTAAAAGAAATAACAAACAAAACTCGGGCGTTTTCAAAACTTACGACGACAAATCCCGGGCAAACGTATTTATTTGTGCCTAAAATATAATAAACAAGAATAGTCTTTAAAAAAGACATACATCGCTTAGTAGATGTCTGTTATAAAATGTAGACCCTATAGCACATAGTCAGTTTGTAACTTCAATACCTCCCCAGGCGACCACAATATTTTTTAATTATTAGAGGCTTGAAGGGCTGTGGTCACTGTACTGCATTTACATATAATTATAAATTATTCCTATTTTCACTCTGAACTATCACTCCACTTTCCATGTGAGGAGGAAGGAAAGAAAGACAAAAAGATATAGTTGGCGTGACCTTATTTTCAGGTCAGAATGAATTGTTGGGTTGATGTGATATGCCTTTATGATGTGGATTGGCTGATATAGATTCAATTTAGCAGTTTATTGTATAACTTAGATTTAGAAAAGCCTATAGATAAATGTTATTTTGTGGTTTTCAACCATTACATGATCTTTTTATTTAGGGATTGGAATTTTGTAGGCCTCACTAATTGAAGATAAATGTTGAAACTTGGATTAGTATATTTCGGAATTGTTTTGTTTTTAAAAGTTGATGAAAGTTAAAATTCACGCTTGAAACTTACTGTAAATTTAATCTTTTCTTAGACCAAAGCATGTCATTGACTTGAATCAAGACAAGTATGTGAAACACTGGTTCAGTTTCTTCAAAACGGCTATTGAAATTTTTTATTTGTCCATGGGAACTTCCCCTAACTAGTATAAGGTCTTACGAACGAATTATCCCAATTCTAACCTGAAAATAAGTTCACACCAACTATATCTGTCTTTTTTGTTCTTATTTGGGTTTTGTCTTTCTTTTCTTCCCCCAACATGGAAAGTTGAGTTACTTAGTAGTTGAGAGTGAAAATAGGGATAATTATACACATGCAATACAGTGACCACAGCCCTTCAAGCCTCTGCCAGGCTAGGCACATATATACAAGCACAAATAATAATAAATAATAATTAAAACATATTGCGGTCGCCTGGAGACGTATTGAAGTACTATAGGGCCTACATTTTATAACAGACATTTACTAAGCGATGTATGTCTTTTTTTTAAAGACTATTCTTGTTCAGGACTATTCTTGTTTATGTTAAAATCATTGGAGCGTTGTCATGTTTGATTACGCTTTTATAAAGAACAACCTGTTAGGTCAGGGTCAAAATTGCAATAAATAATCAAGGCCGTAAACAAAACACCTGTTTATATAGCATGTAAATAGACCTACACACGATACTGCATGCGGACAATATTTATACGCTTATTTTTGTATCTTGGCTGACGTAAGATTTAAAAGTCCAGTATTTGTGTATACAAATATGATTTGAGAAAAATATTTTCTTCGTCCGCAATAAGTCATGCATTACTCAAATCAGTAGAAAATTTTGAACTATATGTTAAAGCGAATTTATACATTTAAAAATAGCTGGTTAATACGCATAAAATAGTTCGTCCGGAAATGGTAAAATTATACAATGGACCGTGTGAATTGAGGTCAATGTATTACAAACAACCATTATCATTGGAAAACTCTATGTAATACATATTTTGTTATAATCAAAATTTGCTCTAAATACCCACTTTGAATTTTATAGTCTTATTATTTGTTATTTATCGTGAAAACCAATGTTTCTTAAAATTAAATACCGTCAGGCTATGCTTTGTTTAACCAATTTTAAGACATTAAATGTTAAAGCAAAACTGCTTCTGAAGGGAGGCCTTTTCACGACCACATTTGCAAACGAAGTCACAGTTGATAACGTCTCATTGACATGAGTATTCTAGTTATGAGTCAATCTATAGTTCGTTACGGTTGCGTAAACTAGAATGTAAAGTCCAAATTATGTAATGCCTATGGGATTTAGTACATTTCGGTCTTAGACATCTGCGATGAAAAATGGGAGAGATGGGTCCAACGGACAAGGCACAATATACGTCAAAGATCAGATACGACACGGAAGTTTACTTATACACACCCCTGGTAAAGATCATCATGATAATAGTAAGCCACATCAAGTTGGTGCACAGGCGGTGGCGGACACGATAAATAGCACCCACTAGATTTAGGGACGAGGGATTTCTAAAACGCAAATTTAGGGTACGATTTACGTGTATTTCTATTGGGTCACGTGACTCACGTATTGAAGAAAAAAATTCCAAAGATCATATTTTTACCTTTCCTCAACAAAATACAAAAGTGTTCTTATAGTAATCAACATAATTATGTCATTCCAAATCCGTGAACCCCACTTTTTATATAAGTTATCATATTTTTTTACCGATTACGAATAATTTTAGTGATCATCCCGGAAGTAGAATTTTTCCACGAATCCCGACGGCTTCACGCCAGAGGCGGTACAGGACATGACGTCACCGGGGATCGGCTACGATACCATATACCGTCCGGCAACCAGTAACAGTTGCCACGACCACCCTCCTCTGTTGGTGCATTGAAAAAATTAATGATGGCGCTCTTTACTCCACACAGCAGAGAAATGATATGCCTTGTCCGTTGGATCCACCTCTCCCATTTTTTTATTATCATGTTTAAGGTACAAATAAATACGTTTGTCGTCGTAAGTTTTGAAAACGTTGTGAGCAGGCATGGCCAGTTTTCCAAAACACCCCCTACAAGAGTGATTTTTTTCCGAAGCCAAAATATACCCTTTCCCCCCAATTAACACCTTAAATAGGGATTTAACATACAATTTTATCTTCAGTAGATGTGACAGAGCATTGCAATTACTGACCAAGTATTATCTTCAGTAGATAACAGAGCATTCTGTTTATTGACCAAGTGTTATCTTCAGTAGATAACAGTGCATTGTGTTTATTGACCAAGTGTTATCTTCAGTAGATAACAGCATTCTGTTTATTGACCAAGTGTTATCTTCAGTAGATAACAGTGCATTGTGTTTATTGACCAAGTGTTATCTTCAGTAGATAACAGTGCATTGTGTTTATTGACCAAGTGTTATCTTCAGTAGATAACAAAGCATTGT
The DNA here is from genome assembly GCA_000969725.1 of Ophiothrix spiculata. Taxonomy (NCBI): domain Eukaryota; kingdom Metazoa; phylum Echinodermata; class Ophiuroidea; order Amphilepidida; family Ophiotrichidae; genus Ophiothrix; species Ophiothrix spiculata. The sequence continues at coordinate 16,067 of JXSR01S027253.1, read as the reverse complement.
GTTTATTGTTCAAGTGCTATCTTCAGTAGATAACATAGCATTGTGTTTATTGACCAAGTGTTTTCTTCAGTAGATAACAGAGCATTGTGTTTATAATTTGTTCAAGTGCTATATTCAGTAGATAACAGAGCATTCTGTTTATTGACCAAGTGTTATCTTCAGTAGATAACAAAGCATTGTGTTTATTGTCCAAGTGTTATCTTCAGTAGATAACAGAGCATTGTGTTCATTGTCCAAGTGTTATCTTTAGTAGATAACAGAGCATTGCAATTATTGACCAAGTGTTATCTTCAGTTGAATTAACGTAAAAGGTGTACTTTAGGTCCCATCCAAAACTTCACCTATGACCCAACCCTAAACTCAGTAAATATGATGAAGAGACGAATTTACAAGCTTCATCCCATTGCATAAATTGTGTAGCCTGGTACGAAAGACGACCACAACTTCAAGTAGGCTATTAGTCTATTTATGTTATATTTGTCAGTGGTATATACGTCAATATATAACATTTAGGATTTGAGAGCTTATAGGGCCTATTTGACAATTTGTAAGAAAATTCTTTGCCAGGAAAAAGGTACATTACTCAGAATATTTCTCCCCGCTTCTAGCAGGGTCACCTTCACATGGTAAAGTAACTGGGTAGGGTCACTGTTTTGGTGGGTCACGGGTCACTAAAAGTCAGAACCCTTCTCACACTGGACTTAGAAAAAGTACCATATTTCTTGAAAATGGTTGTTTTTAATACCCTAATTGGTGTCACCTGATTCACCTGCTTTCAATCACCCTTTTCTTGGTCAATCCTCAAAAACAACCCTAACCCTTTCCTTGAACACGTACTTACAACATTATACTTGACTGCCTTGCAATTTACCATTATGACCAAATCTACACTAGCGATTTCTGACATAACACAAGCTCGATACAGCATAAACAATCGATTTACTGGCATGCCATATTTTTCACAAAATTGTATTATTCATATTATGGTGGGTTTCCCAGAGATGGAAAATTGTCACATGGTATAATCTACATGTAGTTTACTTTTTATATCTTCGTAAGGTCGCATATCATTGTACAAACAGCGAAATGTGACGAGTCTTCCTAGATCACATATCTAAAGTGGTGTCGGAGTGTCCGTAGTAAGTGTTCCAACTATGGCCCTGCAGGAAAACCCGAAACCGGACCGGACCGAAACCAGGTCAGGAATTTTTTTGAGCTATTTTCGAGTTCGGTACGGATCGGTTAAAATATTACCGGGGTCGACCGGGTAGGGGAAATGTTACTCGGGGTCAGGGAAAGTTAACATTCGATCCGGGAAACGCAAAAGTTGTTTGGGGTAAAAATAAAATGGTGACCCCTTCGTTCCCCGACAATTTATTTCCCGACCCGCCCGACCCGATAAAAATTTAGCTTGCCCTGACCGATCCCGACCCAAAAGGATTTTTTCTAGACCGGAGAGATCCGTACTGGCAGTTTTTCATGATTTCCCGATCAAGATGGATATTTTTCCCCGACCCCGAATTTCAAGTCATTAGAATTGTATTTAACAAGGATTATGACATTATAGACACAGCGATTAATTGTTGCCGGGTGAGAAAAAACCTGCCCCGCAGGGCGTTAGTTCCAACGTCAAAATGAGATTGTTATTTATCAAGTATGCAAATTTGAGATTTTTACATTAATACAATTTTGTGAAAAATGAGGCATGCCAGTAAACCGATTGTATTTTCAAAAAATATGGTACTTTTCAAAGTCCAGTGAGAAAATGGTTCTGACTTTTGATGACCCGATGACCAAGTAACCCACCAAAGAGTATTTCTTTGGGTTGGTCACAATGGTCACAAAATATTGCATGTGGTTTTATTGAACTTGCCATGTATGGATGCGTACACTCCCGCTCTAAGGTAGAAATATTTCTGCACAATTAAAAACGTTCAAAAACCTCATTTTTTATATTAAATGACCTAGAATCATCAAAGATTCATTAATACTCTTACAGGTAACTTATCTATTCAATATAAATAAATCGATGTCAAATATTTGATCTTCCATTGCTATAGAAATGGTGATTTCATGGACAATATACAAATACACCACAAGTACAAATCTCTTTACTATGTAACTAATCGTTTTTTCATAACCTCATTATTACCTTTTAACAGGATAGAATATGTTCAGGTTGTAAGTTTTAAAACAAATGCGCAGAAATGTACATAAACTCAATTTTTTTATGTTCAGATGAAAGTAGTAATATGCATTAAATGCCATATTTTCAAATGCAATGAATGCAATTCCGGAATAGTTACTTCGATAATTATACAATGGGGCGCTCTACACGGAGTGCTGATCCAGATGCAAACTCCGAGATCCGCATCTCCGTAGACCGCTTTCACGTTAGCGCGCACTGAGTGCTGTGCAGCAGATCCGGATCTGACGCCCGTGTAGCCACAGTCGTGCTGCAAAGCGGTTTACGGAGATGCGTTTTCATCTGGATTTGCACTCCCGTGTAGAGCGCCCCAATATAGACTCTGTCAAAAATTGATGAGAATGGGATAAACACCTTGAGACATGGCTGAATATAGGTTTTGTGCGGAAATACTTTAGAGCGGCAGTGTAAGTTTTAAGGCCACCATTGGCTAAGCAGCAAACCAATGCCCACTCCACACACATCAAACAAAAAACAATCTCATATCTATTTCTATAATATCAAAATCTTTTAATTGATATAATATCTTCTGTAACTGCTACTTCACAGTTTTAATAGTTTACATGGCATAAAATTAACAAGTTGCAGGTATAATTATCACGGTAGTTTTCAAAACTTTCATTAGTTCCTATTTATATACATGCTCTTATTTTTGAGTGAGTTTTGTTTTTACAAATGAGTATTCAACTATAAATTTATCCACCCTGCAAAAATTCAACTTATCTTCATTGGAATCGACAGACCTTCATGTTTGAGGAGCTCAATTTCACATGAGCTCCTACAGCTCTCCTTAACAACATTCCAGGAGTGTGTTTCTCTGAGCTCCTCACCACCATTTCTAAACCATTGTCTCACCCAGGAATATTTGAAATTGAGCTCCTCATAACACTCCTCACCAAACTCAGGAGAGTGATTGACATAAGTCCTGCTATTTTTAGAAATAAAGGCCTAAATCCAGAAAAAAAATCAGTACACAAAAAAAAAAAAATAACAGCATGTGCAGCAATCTGTTTATTTGAAACAAAAAATATAAATATATGGGTAGATTTTAACTAAAAATACATTTCTGATTTTGTGCCAGTTTTGTTGAAGAATGGTCGCTTTGTTATTGTTCATTAATATCAATGCTAATAACCATATACACTGGCGGTCAAACGTGTTTGCGCATGCTTAAATACGGGCAAAAACCTAATTATTATATCAAACGACCAAGACTCTTAATAAAATCTGAAAAAATGATGCAAATGATGAACGGTTCAACAGATATGGCTGGTTAAAGGTTTTGTGTGCAAACACTTTTGACCGCCAGTATAAGCAAGTTAGTTCCCATGAGAATGGCAAGTTGTTTGGATTCTTTATATGTGACTCGCATATCGAATGGTACTAAAATCAAAATTATAGATTTTTTGCTCTCATCTGAAAGATTATATTTTTAGCTTTAAAATGACACCTTGCTTTTGGTAATTGGATGTTTGATCGCAAAGTTACATCCAAATTGGTAAAAAGCAATGGGATGATTCGGAAAACTATAGTTCTGAGAAAATCCAAATTTAAAGTTTTTGTACAGAGTAAAACTTGAATGGAGAGAGGATTTTTAGCTTGGTTTTTAACACATATTTCTTATGTTTTGGATGTTGGAACCTGATTAATATGATAGAAAACACTTCAAAGGCAATGTTTATGATGAAATTAGAAATCTGACCTTGGACATGAATTTTCACTATGTTCAGCTTCAATGGCCTGTATCTCATAATTTACTATGCCAACTTAAAGGTACCTTTTGACATGGCGGGTCACATATGATTACCCTGATATGCATGTGCAATTTATTCAATCTTGAATTACTCATTTCACTCTAAAATCCATGAAACTTAAAATTTGCACCCTTCTGTTTTCGATTTCAAATAATCAATAACAAAAAATGTGTAGAAATGACCATGATTTGCTTCATCAATTTTGTATTATCAATTATCGAAAGTTCATTCAACTTGTTAGTTTGAAGAGCAGTTTTTCAAAGTTTTCAAAAAGTCCACGAAAAAACAACTGTTAAAATTACCAACAATTATTTTGTTTTTGGTCATTTCTTTATCTATGATAACATAGCACATTTAAATCGCCACATACCTCTATGTTAATTCAACATTACGGTTCCTTCTGCAACTATTACGTTATACATCAGTGTGTTTTAAATTAAATTAAAAACAGGGAAGGTTTTTGTATGACAAGAACAATTAGTTTCACCAATTAAGTTTTACCAAGAGAATATAGTTTTGACAAGAACAATTAGTTTCAAAACAGTACAGAAAATAACAGCTCTGTAAATTGCTTGATAGATAAACTGTGTACTCTTCATATAATATTAGCTATTTATACACCTACATAATGGAATATTCCAACCCACCCCTACACATTAATGGAATGGACTGACACAACAATGATGACCAATCACTATTTTTCATTCGTAAATCACGGCATCTTGTATAATTATGAGAGTGCTAGTGGACTTTTGAGCAAATTTTGTCCCAATAATATGGTCCAAGGCCATATGGATCAAGAGCAAATTCGACATATGCCCCTGGAACAGGTTTCCAAGTCGACCATGCAATATGCCAGGGGTTCTCAATTAAATTTGTTGGCGGGCAATTAAGGACAAACGCCAGTTCAAAAATACATATTGGAGGGTCAAATTAAGACCTTTATTCAATGCTTTTCCTATATACTGATCTATTCCAGAGGCGATCAAAGGGCCACATAAAAGTAGTTCGCGGGCCGGATTTGGCCCGCGGGCCGCTTTTTGAGAAGGCCTGCAATATGCTCTTGGACCATTCTAAGTCAAAAATGCTCCCTAACCCAAACACCACCAAACCTCACAAAATCCCATTGGCTTGCATCAGTGAATGTGGATCGGGATTTTGACCCCTAAAGCTGTATAACTAGCAAACTGTCTGATAAAACGTTGAAAAAACACATGTATCCATGCTTCAGGGCCAATTTGTTCCATCACCCCGATGGTTTTACTTTCAAGATCCCCAAACATGTTTTGAAGTCTTCTCCTCTCTGCTAATCAAACAAGTTTGTCAGTTACGGATCTGTCACATATAAAAGTATGTGGCCAACGAACGCATAGCATACACTGTGTTGCGCTATCATGCAAACCTCAGTATGTTTAATTCATTTTGTATACAGCAATATCCGTTAGCGAATGTTCAATCGTAATTCATACGAGTGTCCACAACGGCATACGTTCAGTATGCAAAACTGTTGTACATTAGGGTTACGCTGGCTATATACGCTGACGTGTGACAGAGGTATTTATTATA
>JXSR01S027252.1:0-22330 GCA_000969725.1 Ophiothrix spiculata | reverse complement strand
GAACCCGGCATAATTGAGTTTACATGTAAAATACAAACTATGTAATTGTCAGAATATCAATATCGAGGCATAGGTACAGATCGCTTGGTTTAGTTAGTTAGTTTGTTGGATACAGGTCAGAAGTTTAAGTAAATTAATATCCGGAGCATTGTACCAACGATAATACATTAATCAGCGTAGCCTATAATAACGTGTGCTGTGAATTTTGCTATATCTGTGATAACATCTAACATGAAAATGTTATCTGATTAATGATGTCTCGGCGGACTTTCATATTAAGTATGATATAGATGTCTTATGTATGTGGTTAAGTGGAAGGTACAGAAATGTAACATAAATCATCACCTGGGCAGATGTGATATTATGGACGCCGGGTATGGACATTTACTTTAATATACCAGACGACAAGAGTCGAGCAATGTGTGATTGTCATAAAAAACTGTTCAAAAAGTAAATACGCAGTATGGCATTGCAGTTACATTGCAGCAACTTTCTTTTCCCTTGGAGAAATCATGCACGAATGAGCAGATGACCAATTCTCTTGAATAGTTAAAGGAAGTATCTACTATATCAAACATAATGTACATACAACGATTTAGCATGGGAGCGAATTGAAGTGAAATTGTATGCTAAGAGGATGTATCTGCTATGCTTTATAAATGCATATACTACATTTTTTACTTTGTGGGGTAGAATTGTTGTTGAATAAAAGTTTTGAATTGAAAGACATTATATCGCCTTTGTTTTGGGTTCAATTTAGTTACCATATCAAACTTTATACTAAAACATTTAGGTAAAATCGATAACAAGCCGCGAACTTTTGAGATACATTTTGGTCACTTATTTTAGTTTTAATTAAATAATAATATGGAATATTTAACAATATCCTTTACAGACGTAGAATTCAATTTTTACAAATGCTTTTTGAGGTTCCACTCCCATGTTGCTGCTTATTATATGAACTTAATGTAATTATTGAATTTATTTTAAATGTCAACTAATATAGATGAAATTTGAGGATAATCAGATTTTTCTAAGAATAAACCACTGACACCAATAAAAGTATAAAATATTCGATAGTTCCACGTCTTTGCAACCAATCTTACTAGCACTGCCAAATGAAACGCAGTAGAAGTAGTAGAAGTCAATATTTTATTTGCTCTCTTTTTCCAGTAACTTTATAAGTTACTGAAGCATTTTAGATATTTTTGACATAATTACAAATTACCCAAAATGATATTGAAACATAAAGACAATCTTCTATTCAATTTCAAAAATTAAACTTTTCATCGGAACGATGCTATTTCCCGTATTTGCATTGGAACTATGTATTTCTGCCAGAGTGTCATTATGTATATGAGTTGTATAAGCATTACAATAATAACTCTCGGCTGCAGTGAAGCATACCTCGTCACAGAATCGAAGTTACTTGACATGCTACAATTGTACTGGACTTAATAATTACCTAATGGACATTCAGCTAAAGTACCCTATAGTAAATACTTTAGTAAATGTCAAAGACACCCACTCACATTAGGTTTTAGAATGTTACATAGCATTTATATTCAAAGTGAAAGGGAATTCCATGCCTCGTACCATTCAGCACGTAGGCTGTCAGTAGTTGGAACCTTTAAAGGCATTGGCAACAAGTTGCGGTCATTCTAATTAGGAGCACATTGCATCAATTGATATAATTGGACATCTAATCAATTCTATTCTACTTAGCTATGAATGAAATGTTTTCAAAAGTGATTTGTTTGGCATCATTGTTTTATTTTTTTATTGAAAAAAGAAAACTCAAACGTCTCCAATGTGGGTCAGGTTGTTTTTTCGACGACAAATTAAAAAAAAACCTTCTATGCCTCCACCTGGAAATTAAATGGTACGCCCCTAAATGCCACTAGAATATTCGATTTGATTCATTGACATAATTATGTCGTGATATTTGCATAAACAATATTCGTGGCATAGGAATTATGTCAAGCATATCAGTTCCCCTATGTGACATTAACCTTATCATATATAATTTCATCATAAAATCTTTCCTGCGATATTTGGCAGTGATTGATATCTCTCTCTGAAGCATATTAAAGGAAAAGATTTGATGATGAAATTAAGTCAACGTGAATAAAGTAAAAACATTCAACGTTACAAAACACTTCAGTTATCCAGTCTAATACTTTTTGCCAATTTTAAATTCCATGAATCTGTTGACAGATTAAACTTTTGAATCACGTTTTAAGTGCTATACTTTTATCAGTCTAATCCGACATGATAAAGGCCAAACATACCTTTTGATTATTGTTTTTACATAACTCTAAAAATTGTGTTTAGCTTTACTTTGTACCGTGTTTAGATACTAAATATCGTGTGTCATTTCACTAAATATTGATGTTTGATATCTAAACGCAAGTGTAAATATATTAAACACTTCCTTTCTTAATATGTCTTTGCCTTCTCTTGGCCCATACTTTTTATAGTATAACATTGATCAGTGCTAAGAAGAACAGCTGCTTAATTATATGTAATATTTTGTTAAGAATAAATTAGATGTAAACTGTTTTTAAAAGATCAACATAATTTAAGCTTAGAAGAGTGAAATAAACTAATTAATTAGTTGAAGCTGCTTAATTGATGAAATGTAATATTTTGTTAAGAATACATTAGATGTAAACCGTTCTATAAGATCAACATAATTTAAGCTTAGAAGAGTAAAATAAACTAATTGGTAGCACCTGGACGAGGAGAATGGACTAGGCCACTTTTGCATGTTCCATATTGCAAGCTGGAAGTACCATAAATACGATGACTTCTTCGCGATAAACTATATGTGACCCGTCATATCGAAAGGTACCTTAAGGTCGGCAAAATTAAAATTGATTTTTTGGTCTCATCTGAAATATTATGTTTTAAGCTTTAAAATGACACCTTGCTTTTGATTATTGGATGTTCAATTACAAAGTTAGATCCAAATTGGTAAAAGGTATCGGGCTGATTCCGAAAACTAAAGTTCTGAGAAAATCAAGTTTAAAATTTCTGTACTGGTTAAACGTGAATGGAGAAAGGATTTTTATCTCGGTTTTTAAAACAGTTGTCTTATGTTTTGGATGTTGAAACCTAATTAATATGATAGAATACACTTCAAAGATAACGTTTCTGATGAAATTAGAAATTCGACCTTGGACGTAATTTTTGACTATGCTCAGTTTCAATGGCCTGTATCTCGTAATTTACTATGCCGGTATTAAGGTACCTTTCGATATGACGAGTCACATATAACTACGTTTGCGCACGTCATCTAATATGTTTCAACGCGCAGACGTACCCGTATGTACGGTAATTTAAAGTGTACATTATGGAACATATGAAAGTGGTCTATTGAAAGATCGGAGAGAGATATCTTGCAAACACCTAACATGTGCCCTTTCGAAAGGTTATAGCAATATTGACTGAAGGCTAATCGTGGCTAACCAAATGTCTTAATGTTGTCTTCAAATGTGAATCCCTTTTTTCAAAGTTGTCTGACCGTGAGCAATGTATAAATATTGAACTGGTAAAAGTCACGTTTTCATTCTTCATCCGATATCCGGTTGCACTGGGTTAATAAGTTATTCTTTCAAATGTCAAACCACAGTCTTTGAATACTGTAAGCCAATGTCCACATCTCATCGATTAACCGCAAAAATGCTAAATTCAAGTATTTACAATTCCTTGATTGCATAGATGGGATTTCAGGGATTTATGAACTCACAGTTTTAAATACCTTGCAAGATAAAACCACCAAGATATTTAGAATCCGTATTGAACCAAGACGACATCACTGTATAGAGCAAAGCGTATGCCTTAAGGCTCTGTCAGAAATCACCGTATAGAGCAAAGCGTACGAATAACGTATACAAGTTTCACATATTGAACGTGTGCAAAACGGACCACCACCGTATGAATAACGAATTAAACGTGTACATAACGGACAGACCGTATGGATAACGTATTGAACGTACTTGTAACGAACACATGACGAACAACAATGCATAAAACAGAACAATAGTGGGATAAAGTACGTTAGGCGTACGTTTTGCTCTATACGGTGATGTGTGACAGAGCCTTAACGTACTTAATCTCACTATTGTTCACAGGTTTAATATCCAAAGATATTTGTTCATTTTTTAACTAAGGTTAGAGCGCCACACCTAGTCCATTGACGTTAATTGAGTCAACCAATTAACGTAATATGGGAGTTTACAATAATTGCGGGATGTTTAACTTTCATGTTAAAAATGAAGCCGCCTCTTTCTACAGTAATTATCCATTTAATGTGGGATGGAATCCAATCTTTTACTGATTATTGTAGATTTTCGCTACCTTCTGCGAGCAGAGTGTTAGAGGAATAAAATAAATATGTCAAATTACAGGTATAAGTGGGTGCCCACACAAGACACGATCAAGACACTCATAAAATTTCTTGACCTTTTCACGAGCAAGGCCTCACTTTTGATAGTTGATCAGTAATGGAGTGATACACACACCTCTGGATTTCATTAATTGCAATATCTAAATTAATTTCGGCATGGAAATTGCGGGTTGATAGCCGTTTTTGATTATAGACGGTCTAATCAAGATCCGACTACAGTTTTGGAAAGATGATGTGTTCAAGTGCTATACAATTGGACATTTAAGTTTGATGTTGTAAGTATTATAAATTGTATGTATTTTTTCTCCAACTGTACATTGAAGTTATAACTTAAGCTTATGCTGGGATTTGATGTTATTAATATAGAACATAAAAATGCCTTCCTTTTGAAAATCGATGCTTTTGCTCGATTTAGAGGTTGCAATTAGAAAATGTTGACGAATTACAATTTGTCAGTTCTCGTTACAAGGCCAGGTGTTGACTAATTGATCTGTTAATATTGAGTTCACGCAAATTTGTAGATTTACTCAATACAGCTTGCATGTACTTCTAATACATTAGCTAATACATTGAATGGTTGATCATATACATTGTGTATTGAATGGGATTTTCAAATTTCAGTTTGGGTCAATACTACCAAACTATTAGCATGGACAGCAATCGCGTCGATCAAGCATTCAATTGCTGCAATTATGTATTATAGCTTAATACGATTTTACCCCGGGGGTAGTAAAATATGAAATGGATAGTGTAATGCCCGGGCTTCGACAAGCTGAAGGCATTCGGTGAGAGCACAGGTTCAATTTAAAAATTAATTCGGTGACAATAAAATGCAAAAATATGAGGACTCATTGGGGCTCAAAGTAGACAGTTCAGTGACGTCACGCATTTATTGAACGAAAATTTCAACACAGTGTGTATGGGGTTCTGTTTGGCTCCGTACTTTTCTCGTTTTCATCTTTGCGCCCATTTCATATATTGGGCAAAATCGGATCCTTCTCGTTGTTTGATTCGCAAAATGACCTCTAATAAATGTTAATAAGATTATTTCCAAGCTTTTCTTTTTGTTGCATCGTAAAATTGACCAAAGGATTGAAAAACTGGAGCGATGCGAAGATTTTGATCTGGAATTTACATCTCAAGAATACATTCGATTGCAATGTAACTTTTATTATATACTTTTATAATATTTTTTATTTAAAAAATAAAAAAGTAAAGGTCGAAAGCACCCAATTTTTCAAGTTTTATCTTTTTAAACCCCCTTTTTAAACTTATTTTGCCCACCCCCTTTCAATTCACGGCCGGCATAAAAGCCCAGAATTATAAAGTCACAGGCGATTGAACTCATGTCGGATCAATTGAAAACTCCTGGTGTGTTGTGTACAAGTGTAGATTGGTTGGACATCGTGACCTTAGATAAATAGTGCATGCACGTTCATGGTGCCGCGGTTAAATAAAGATGATAATAAGAAAATATTGAAAACACCATGTCAAAAATGTTACCATTTTAGTTACAAAAATAAGCCTACTAGCTCTGGAACGGATTTACCGATTTTAAAAATTCAAACAGTTTAGGGAAGCTAGTCGTCTGTTTTTTTCCAAATCCATTGAAATAAATTTACTTAATTTACATGATTAAATTTTTCACTTTAACTGTCTACTCAAAGATTAGAGATCAGCATGATTTTGGGCATTTGGTGAGCGAAATTTGGAATTCGATGAGAGAAAATTTGATCATTCACCCCGAAAAGGAGGACTTTTCGACAGAAAACTTTTCAAAAAACAGTTTAAAAATAGGCAGCAAAAAATAAAATCTCTCACCCCGAAAAGGGGGACTTTTCGACAGAACACTTTTCAAGAAACAGTTTAAAATAGGCAGCAAAAACATAAAGAAACTGATCATTTTCAGCAGATTTTCTGTTAAAAAATGGGATCGCCTTGATCAAATTCAACAAGTAAGGTGTCATTTTGAAGCTCAGAAAATGCTGTTACAAATGAAATGATAAAATCAAAATTGATATCACCTGCAAAGTCCCGTGCAATGTCCCCCCCCCCTTTTTGGGTAAGCCATCACAAATATGAAAATTTATGGAGTCTTTGGGTGAGAGCATATGCAAAAAAAATTGGGGTCCTTGAGTGACAGCGACACTGAAAGGGGGGTCTCTTACATACGCGTCGCATCCAGAATGGGACTACCCCCAGGAATTTCTAAAGCTATTTGCTGTCAAAGTGATGTCATAATAAGGATCCCCAACCCATTCATCTTTCCATTTGGACAACTTTTGTAATTACTATGCATTTCTGAATACCATACAAAGTCAATAGGCCATCGCATGCACAGACTAAGTTATTTTCTGGGATATGGATCAGGGTTCACCACACACACAATTCAACCACTGAATAATAGCATTTTGTATTCAAGGGAGTGTAAAGATGTATAAAAATATTCCCAATTATGCAGTGGTAAATGATAACCAAAATTTCTGAAACTTTCAATAGTTCCCTTGTAACGTCCTCCCAACACCCTGTATTACTTACTAAGATGTAGCTATTGTAGTTCTACTCTCTAAATGCAAAAGAGTGAAAATTCACTCTGTTCTTGGAATAAGAGTGAAATTTCACTCTTTTCAGAGTGAATTTCACTCTTTTGTGGTGAGGACATTTTTTGTTCATGTATATTTAAAAATCGAGTCATCTTTGTATTCGGTCTTGTGTAAAAGCCATGACAAGTCAGGAAAGAATGACTTTGTCAAAACATAAAATTTAACCTGTATACGCCACTTCTCCTATGCCAAGGTAAGGTTCGTTGACATATTTTTCATCATATAAACATATTTCCCTTGAAAGGTTCGGTCAGGTAAAGTAATATTGTGTTCAGACTACGAAAGAGAATCTACAGACTACGAAAGAGAATCTACTTGCATTATCAAAAAGTATACTCTATACTTGTATATAAGTTAAGGTGTTTGATCCAGCCAACAAAATGCATAAATCCTGCAAATCCGATCTGTCATTAGCCGGTCACCGCATGCCACTAATTTGATATACCTTGAATCCCGCGGGGCTTATTACAGGTGCAAAAAGCGTCCTGTTTTTGTTTGTATCTTTGCAGTGATAAATTTGATTAATATTCAGTCTATCTAGCGACTTTGTTGTTTTTATGTTTCAGCTTGCTACAAATAGATGATGGAACAGCTGCTGAAACATATGCTACGGGTCATTTTTGTTTCTTTGACAGAACGTACACGTGTATAATGTATTTAGTACATTTTGTTCATTTAGAATATTTTGATTATATGTATAAGATCATTCTTCTAAAATAAGAATAAGATGCTATGATGGGTATCAAGAATCTGAATGTGTATTTACTGGCTAACTGAATTTTGTGGACCAGTGGGTAAGGTTTTGGTCAAATCACGTTAATTTTCAAGTTAAACATGCCTTTAGGTTTCTGCAGAATTTTTGAATTTTTAAAATCGCATGTTCCTGTGGAAAGTTATAGAGAGTTTTTTGTTTTAAACAGGGTATATCTTGTGAATTGTAAATTTGTAATCAGAGAAATTGTTTAACTTAAAAACATTCAATTAAAACTAACTACACTGAAACCCTCTTTCATTTTTCTAAAAATTAAACGTAAAATACAATTTAGTTTGTATTGATTGACTGTGATGTATATAAAGGGTGTCCTGGAGAAAGAACTTGAACGACTTTGGTTACACTTGAACAGCTTTACAATGACCAGTTCACCTTTTACCCGCCTAAGGGAAACCCACCTAGAAACTTTACATTTGGCATTGCTAATGACAACCGGAAGTTAGAAGTTTTGATGGGTATTGATTATAGGTAGCAACTCATTATTAAGACCACTGTTTGTCGACGGACACTTCAACGCCCGGAAGTATGTTGACATAATCAACAGAACTGAGGTTCCTCAACTTTTCTGCCAATAGTGTGTCCTGTCCATATCTAATTAAGATTATCTCGCTATTCTGAGTAGGAATGGATTCAGAAGTTTGCAAGGTAATGGTTTTATTAGATCATAAACAATTACAAAAGCAAAGAAAGAAGATATGAAGTTAGTCAAGTTGTATTCATTAAACTTTACAAACATTGGTAAGTGTGCATAATACCTGTATTTATTATACTTGCATGATTATTTGTACAGATCAAAACCAAGTTTGCATTATTTACGTCATTACACAAAGCAATGAAATTAAGCTCGACAGTGTCTCGACAGTGTCTCGTTGCAAAAAGTAAAATCAACAAAATTTTTGGGTGTAATTATTGATGAGAATTTAACATGGAAAAATTCGAAAACTATCTCAAGAAATACTGGTATGATTACTAAACTTAAGTATTATTTACCTGAAAATATACTGTTTTCTTTATATTGTACCTTAATTCTGCCCTATATAAATTATGGAGTTTTAATCTGGGGAAATACGTATGGAACATACTTAGATAAAATTGTAAAATTACAAAAATGGGCTATTAGAACAACATCCAATAGTCATTATAGAAGTCATACAGGGTCCCTATTTCAAAAATACAATGTTTTGAATGTACATGACACCTTCAAACTAAACCTTGGGAGTTTCATGTACAAACACCATACAAATCAGCTTCCCAATATCTTCTTAGAATATTTTACTAAACATGTTCAGACACACAACTACAATACAAGAAATGCTCATGATTATAGTATCAACAAAACTAAGAAAGTATTTTCTAACCGTGCTGTAAGGAATTGTGGTCCAACCTTTTGGAACTCTCTAAACAATGAAATTAAGAGATGTAAAAATACAAAAGAATTCAGAAAAAATCTTAAATCATATTTATTGGCAACTTATAATTGAATCATGTCAGTATAATTGAATCATGTATGTATTATCATGTTGGAATAATGGACGCCTAACAGGCTGCCACACCAATTTCAGAGCTCCAGAGAAATCATCTTTTTCTACCTCTCTGGATGAGATTTTGAGACAAATTTTTATACAGTATGTTGTGGTATACTGCAGTGACAATAATTATCAACACCTACAGGAGCTGTGATACCATATTCTGGAAATTAATGACATTTTGTTAATTTCTATCTACATTTTGAGTGACTAGTACTGTGATATAGCTTCAGATTTGATCAATACGGATCAATATTGAGAACAGGAGTTAGCTAACATGGGAGCAACAATGCAATTTAACTTGATTGCTTTGGTCATCTTGGGCTTGTTCTGCATGAGCACTCATGGACATGATGTGATTCCAGATAAGTACCAGTATAATAGCACGTTAACAGCTTCTAACTGTAAACCTCTACATCACAAGTATCTAGGTAGTCATGTTAATTACTACCAGAATTCATCAGCCACATTTCAGCTGCAACTGTTAATTGCTGGTGATATTCAGACTAACCCAGGTCCAGAAACTATTGTTGAAGCACCTAACAACAGTGAGCGAATAACTTACAATAGAACTGAATTTATGCAAGCAAAGAGTAGTAAACAAACTCTGCCTTTAGATGTTTGGCTTAACATTAAATCCTTGGGCATTCAATGCAAACAGCGTGTAACACATAGAGGTGTAAGAGGTGGTGTTCGTAAACAACGTCATCATGTATCAACATCCTCACATGAAATTACCCCTGCTTCATCACCCTCGGACTTGCTTACCCCGACCCTTAATCACAAAGACCATCTTACTATTGGGACTTGGAATGCACAATCGATTGGCAACAAAACTACGATTTGCTCAGACTATGTGCTGGAAAAGAAAATAGATGCTTTGTTTTTGACCGAGACATGGTTAACTTCCACTGATAATGTAATCATTGGTGAACTTTGTCCCCCGCATTTTTCTTTCATTAACATTCCCCGTGGCGATGGCACAGATAAGCATGGCGGAATTGGCGTCTTGTATAGGTCTCACCTTAAGTTACAGATTGTACCATCTGATTTTAAATCTGTCACCTTTGAGTACGCGATAATTTCCAATACCCAACGTAAGACATATTTTGTTCCAGTCTATAGACCTCCACCTTCAACGGTGAACGGCCTAAAAATATCTCAATTTATGACAGATTTTGACAATTTCCTTGAGTATATTTCCTCATTTTCAGGCAGTGTCATACTGTTGGGTGATTTCAACATTCATGTTAACAAGCCTCATAAATCTGAGACAAGACAATTTCAGGACATTGTCCAAAGTGCTGGGTTTAATCAGTATGCTAAAGGGCCAACTCATATAAGTGGCAATACACTCGATTTGGTTTTGGCTCGTCCTGAGGACAACTTAATAAAAAGTTGTGTTGTTGGTGTTAGACATTCAGACCATAATTATGTGTATTGTGATCTTTTCCAACAGAGGCCACTGAATGAAAAGGAGGAAATAAAAATGAGGAATCTCCGGAAGATTGATAGTCAAAAGTTTCAGAAGGATTTGAAAATGCAATTTGACAACTTAATAATGTTAGATAATGTGGAGAGGCTGTCGGATGCATGTGAACAAACCATAATAAAAACTTTGGACGTTCACGCCCCTGTGTCAAAAAGATATCAGAATGTGAGAATCAGGCAACCGTGGTATGATACCGAAATTCACGAGGCTCGCAGAGTCCGTCGTAAACATGAGAAAAAGTGGCGTAAGACCAGGTTGGAGATTTACCATGCACTTTATATCGAGCAAAATAGAGTTGTTAATAAGATGATTGAAGAAGCTAAAAAAGAACATGTTAAACAAAAGCTCCAGTCATGTAAAGACTCTAAATATATGTATAAAGTTGTTAATGGACTCTTGAACAACTCTAACAGAGTTTTACCTGCACATGAATGTGCTAAGACATTAAGTAACGACTTTGCTGAGTTCTTTCAAGAAAAGGTTAACCGAATATATTGTTTGCTAAAACAAGAGCAGTTTGGTAGAGTAAAATCTAGTGTATACGAGGGCTCTGTACCATGTAGGTTATCCAATTTTGATCTTGTTTCCGAGGATGATGTTAAAAACCTAATCTGTAAGGCGGGATCAAAAAGTTGTGTTTTAGACCCATTGCCTACGTGGCTACTGAAAAGTAATTTGGACGTGTTTGTACCGGTTATCGCTAAGGTTATTAATTTGTCAATTATTTCAGGTATTTTTCCTACCAATTTAAAGCATGCCATTTTAAATCCTCTCATAAAGAAACAGTCTCTTAACCCCAACGAACTAAAGAACTATCGGCCAGTGGCTAACATAAAGTTTATGTCTAAACTTATCGAGAAACATATGGTAAATTCAATCAATGCACATATGACCAAGTATAATTTGGGTGATGAATACCAATCTGCTTATTGTGCTGCCCGTAGTACAGAGACTGCTTTGCTTAAGGTTAAAGATGTAATTATGAACCACATCCATAATCAAAAAGGTGTTTTCCTTGTTATGTTAGATTTAAGTGACGCATTCGACACTGTTAATCACAATATTCTTTTTAGCAGGTTGGAGAGCGAGATTGGACTAACAGGAAATGCACTTAATTTGTTTAAGTCTTATTTCACCGGAAGAACAACTTGTGTTTTGATTAATGACCATTTTTCTGACTCACATGGCATGGAGTATGGGCTCCCGCAAGGCTCAATTGTCGGACCGAAGTCCTTTACTATATACACCATTCCAATTGGACGAATAATAAAGCAACATAAACTTTCGTATCACATTTACGCAGATGATATTCAGATCTTCACTAGCTTCATACCATCTGATTCATCATCTATTCAGTCTGCTTTGTCTGCACTTGAAGTATGCATAAGGGATATCAGCATTTGGATGACGGATAACATGTTGAAACTTAACTCTGATAAAACTGAGTGTTTTGTTGCAACATCACCTCATTTCAAAAAAGTCTTGCCTAATGTCCATCTTCAAATAGGTAATGAAATGATTTCCCCTTCTGAGAACATACGCAATTTGGGTGTAATTTTTGATGACACAATGTCTATGTCAGCTCATGTAACATCACTATCATGTAATCTAACGTATCATCTTCGGAACATCACTAGAATACGTCGTTTTATGGATCAGGACACAAGCAGCAACATTATTCGTTCTCTTATATTATCAAGGCTGGACTATGGTAATGCTCTATTACTTGGATCTAACGTCGCTTCCATCAACAGACTGCAAAAGTTTCAAAATTGGGCAGCCAAATTGATTTTTTGTGCCGCAAAACAAGATCATGCCACTCCATTTTTGAAAAAACTTCATTGGTTGCCTGTGAAAGAGCGTATCTATTTCAAAATTCTGCTGTATGTTTACAAATGTCTAAATGAACTTGCTCCGGACTACTTATCTTGTTGCTTGTCACCATATGCTCAACCTCGTCCTGGACTCCGTTCTGCACTTGATACGACCCGCCTTGCTCAGCCCAACTACTCATCTAAATTACTTTGGTCGGCCGCCAACAAGGCTTTCTCACTAGCTGCACCAGGCTTATGGAACGAATTACCCATCACCATTCGCTCCAACTCGCTGTATACTTTTAAAAAGGCACTTAAATCACACCTATATCCTTGCTAGTGTGCTCATTCATGTAAAGTTTTGTAGCTTATTTAATGTATTGTATATTTTGCTTTGTTTTCTGATTTTGTGTGGTTTCATGCGCCGTGATCTTTATGAAATGGCGCTTTAGAAATGCCCAGTTGTATGTATGTATGTATGTATATCGGAGCATTGTTCTTGTTTTTGTTGTTGTTGTCTCCTTAGGCCTACTCTTGTAACTTTATTTTGTTTAAAGGGCATCATCACCTCAGGTCTTTCTGGCCTTTTGATGGTGTCCTCAATATCATTTTTTCTTTGTGTTTTTAATGTATGTTTGTGATTTTGATATTGAAATAAAGATTTGATTTGATTTGATTTGATTTGATTTGAAAAAAAATATGATATTTTGATGAAGAATGTAGAAGACTTATCCACTATTGTAGAAAAGCTGTTGGTTTTATTAAGAATTATGATTTAGTATTTTTTCTGATTTTTCGAAACCGGGTATAAATCATTCGTGGACACCCTGTACATTATATAACTTAGGTCCCTAAGTCAAAGGCGTTGCACAAATTACAACTCTCTTATTTTTTGGTACTGGTTTCAAAAATTATAGCTATTGTTTGGTATAAGGGTAATTTACGAAATTAAGCTATAGTGATAATTATCCGATTATGGTATCAATTCTAAGCAATTTATGCATCAGGATTTAAAAATATTTACGTGGGTACAAAAGATATATAGTTTGCAATATTTTGTCAGATCTTTGACAATTTGATCTTTGATGACAACTTACACGATACCACAGACAAAAATATTCAAAGTCCTTACAAAATATCAGATAAAAGCCTTGTTTGAAATGTCATTGAACATAATCACTTTATATGATTGCTATCAGTATGGCTTCCGGCTTTAGTAGTATTAAAGACATTCCCTTATACGATCAAATTAAACTGATAGTAATAAAAGTGCTATACGTTAATCATTTCATCATTACATCATCATTACAATCTGAAGACGAGATTTCAATGGTTCCGAAAGAGAAAAATGTGATGATTAATTTGGTAAAAATTGTAGTATGTATAGTGTAATTTTTGAAGGAGGTAAAAGCATGACAAGACTCGTATAGATAAATTCAAAAAAGTTGTATACAAACTTACAGATTTAACAAGTACTACGGCTAATACATGACAAACTTTATTACGCTTTCTCCCCCCCCCCCCTGTTTAGCTTTTCATAGCAAAAACATTCTTCTAAACATAGCACAGTCTGTCGCATTTTAGGTTGGTTACTGTCCCGTTTTGGTATTCACTGAGAATCAAGACTTATATATTATATCTAACCACGAAAATGTACAAAATATCACAATCATGACAAGGTATAGACACACGCTAAAGAGAAACGATCACTCTAAAAAAAAGTTGGGTCAAAAAGGGAACATGGTTGGCAGGTTGGGTTAAACGTGCATCATTTACTCAACATTGTGTCAAATTATACACAATATTGTGCAAAATTTAACCCAACCTGCCAACCATGTTCTCTTTTTGACCAACATTTTTAGAGTGTAGCAGAACTGCATCTTTTTTATCTTTCTTTTGGTGGTTTAATGCAAAAATAAAAAGAAGAATAATCAATTCAGAAGGTTATAAACTCTAACAACATACCAAGTGTCCCAAATAATGGTTACATGTAGAAAAATGATTGTTTGCAAAAAGTATAGCAGTTGAAGAGTTTTATCTTGGCATGATTTATGAAACATACTTTTGCTAGATGGTTGCAAAATTTCAGTATCACAGCATTATTATTTTTTGAGTTATTAACCAAGATATATACCTGTGTCAGAAACGTAGTTTTACAAAATTCAACAAAATCTGAAACATCTTCGTTTGATGTAATTTTAAACCTTGTTCAACCCCATGTAAACTTGAAATTGACATATCCAAAGTTAGATTGTTGCATATCATAGTTAAGGGTAGAGTTTCCTCTTCCCATTGATACCAAAATCATGTATATTCGACAAGCTGTTACTAAATTATGACGTCAAAATTACTACAAGTCTGATAATTATGTAGAAATCTGATTTCGGGCAAAAATGGCAACTGATTCAAAATTTCGCTATTTCTGTTATTTCTAAATGTCGATCAGACTTTTGCTACTATAAAGAAAATTGTAATTAAAACATGTCCTGTAAGTTTAAGATTATTTTTTTTCAAAATGAACAAAAAATTGCAGTTTAAACAGTAACATAATAAATGTTACCCATGCAAATTTGATTGTGCTTTGTGCGTATTCATCAAATTTCGCGCCAAAACTTGATTGACAGGTTCAATATAAACAACTCATTCTGGAATTCATGGAATGCAGGTATCCGTAAATTGCATAATAGATATACTAAAAGAGAGTTCAGTTATTATTCAATTAAAATTGTATCCAATTTGGTTTTATATGTGTCTCGTCGTATCGAAAGGTACCTTAATACCGGCATAGTAAATTACGAGATACAGGCCATTGAAGCTGAGCATAGTCAAAAATCACGTCCAAGGTCGAATTTCTAATTTCATCAGAAACGTTACCTTTGAAGTGTATTCTATCATATTAATCAGGTTCCAACATCCAAAACATAAGACAAATGTTTTAAAAACCGAGATAAAAATCCTTTCTCCATTCACGTTTAACCAGTACAGAAACTTTAAACTTGATTTTCTCAGAACTTTAGTTTTCGGAATCAGTCGATACCTTTTACCAATTTGGATGTAACTTTGTAATCGAACATCCAATAACCAAAAGCAAGGTGTCATTTTAAAGCTTAAAATATAATCTTTCAGATGAGACCAAAAAAACAATTATAATTTTGCCGACCTTAAGGTACCTTTCGATATGATGGGTCACATATAAAGTCTAATCATGATTATTTAGAAAGAAATGCACATCAAAATACCACAAAACGTGTATGCTTACTATTTTGTCGAATTTTGAACTATTGCGTTTCTGACATAGGTATCTACCTTTGTTGATAACTCAACAACCAATAACGTTGTGATATCAAAATTTCACGAGTATCTAGAAGAGGGAGTAATATAATTGGTGCAAAGTTTCGTGTCTCTAACTACTATAATTGAGGCACACGGTTATTTTTTTCGGTCATTTTTCTATATTTTTAGACGTTCTACCATTGAAACGTAATTGATTGTATACCATCTTTTATGATTATTTTTGTATTTGACATTGTATTGGTCAAGGTAGTCTTGGACACGCATTTCTTGAAAAATCAGAATCAATATACGGACAAATATAGTTTGTTTAATAGTTTAAAATTAAAAAAGAAACATGAATACACCTCTGAAACATATTTTATTCAAACAGATAGTATTTTTGTTGAATATGTCCGGCCCGCAGTTTATACTACATAGTAAATTTGCTTAGATTCTGCTTAGAACAATCCTTAATTTCGTGTTCGGCCGATAATAATTTTGTAGAAATATCTTAACTAATATATAAGACAAACTTAGGTTTAAAGTTTAAACTATATGGTTCATGACAAAGAAAAGTACAGAATAATTTCGGTTTGATTTTCCATCGTCAGATTTTTATATATAATTTGAAATTGTTAGAAATCCCACAGAGTTTAGCGCAGGTGCAAGATCTGTCTTGTTGTTGATTCGGTAGATAAGTGATCATTTATCTATGATACAATTTATAGTTGTTGTAAGTTTTTAAAAACAATATGATTTTTTAAGTAAAAGTTATGTACATAAATCAAAGATGCTTGAAAACCACTCCTATAATTTTTATGTTAATTTTCAATAGTATGTAAATATAAATATTGTAATATTTTTTTTTCTTTTTGTATATTATTTCGTATTTTTCCTATTATTATAAACTTGAATTAGGTTTGTTATTTATTATTTTTTCGTTGTTGCATACGGTGTAGAGATGGTTAATGTATTCTCACACTACAGCTGGGTGAAACGCCTTTTTCAGTCCAGCGTATTTTTGGCCCATTTCAAAAAAATGTATATAATTTTTAATATTTTCAAACTATATAGTAAAAATATGCGATTATTGGAAAAACAGAAGTATTTAAAAACATTAATTGAAAATCTCATAGCTCAAGTTTTGACAAATACGAAAGTCAGTGGCGACAACCAGACTTACGCTCGGGAATTTATAACACGTATGGGAATTTTCACTCTGTCAATAACAAGGATTACCACATCGATCTTGCCTAATATTACTTGCTGTTATTGATTAGTACAATTCCATAATACGACTTCATTTTCTAAACGGACAGGGTTTTGCATTGTTACTGCTAGGCAAAATCTCACGGCTAATTCAAGAGCGTGGAGAAATTCATTTCGAACAGAACTCGGTTTATTTTCGAAATTTTTTAGAGTATAGCATATACAATGTCATTAAATTGGATGCTATTTTAAAGAATATTAACTACAGATTGTAAATGTTCAAAAATAAATTATTCAAATACCTTAAATGAATTGGAAAATTGATTTTGTCTGTCTAAAAAAGGAAATAATTTCCAAATCAGAGAGTTTGCATATCAGAATGACCGTATTTTGAAGAGATATCTAAAAAAGTCAACTTCAAATCATATAGATAAAGCACTATCTAGAAAGCCGAATGTTTTTTTCATATTTTGTCGGAATTCACAAGATTTCAGTATAGGAAAATACGTGTAAACATTTTTCGCCAGCATGGTTTAGTCTGATAGGGAGTAGTTGACTGATTGTGTGTTTTGATTTGTGTTTCTATTTTATAAAGGATTACCTTAGGCTCAGACGATAATTGAATTGATTTGATAATAAAGTGTGAACTATAAACGAAGTAATATACGTAGTATTTATTATATTTGTTAAATGCATTTACTTTAAGTTTACCATGATGATCATGGGTATATTTTATAAAATCCCTATTGCACAAATGGAACGGTACCTTTGAGCATGCGCATATGACATTTCTAAGGACTTAGTTTTTTCATGAAAAAAATGAAAAATGGCCCTATTTAAAAAAACTATTTGCTTTTTTTTCCATTTTTTCTTTCAGAATCGTGTTCAGAGTGTAATTATCTTCATTTTAATGTATTATTTGTCACAAGGGTTTGTATATTTCCATTTAGCCGTGTGTCGCCATCAATCACCAATAAGTGCTAAATATGACTTTGCTGTTTTTGACCCCAAATTATCAAAATACCCTGATTAATTGATTTTTTTGTTTTTTATTGTTGAGGTAGAACACCGGCTCTACAAAACATATCAAGGAAAATCATGGTGTTTCACATTTGTTTTGCCACTTAAAATTACCCTCGGAAATTCGATTTTTAACGTTGGCGTGTTGACCATCTCTATACGGTGCTTTTATTCATACGGTGCCCTTTCATGATCCAAAATGACCGAAAAAGTGCAAAAGAAATCAAAAATCTGATTCCATAACTGTTCAAATCTTTCTTTTCTGCTTAATTTAAAAGCATTGAAGTCTTTAGCATTTTTGTATGTTATTTTGAAATCAGACACCACAAATCCAAGATAACCGTCAATTAAATACGCATTTTCTCTCTGTTATTGATATTGGTTGCCATATACCCCAAAGTTGAAGTCCCTGTCATTTTTGTAGTTTTAAAAAGTAATTTCTGCTACACTTCTCCCATTAAGAGCATGGATCAATATAATGTGAAAAATACAATGTCTCGTTTTCGCTCGACAATTATGTATTTTACAATAACAACATCAAAATGCATCATGATTAATGGTGTTTCGCCGGACATTCTTTTAAAGATATGATATAGATTTTCTTGTGTGTGTGGTTAAATCGAATGTATAGAAATGTAGCATAATTCATCACCTGGACAGATGTGGTATTGTGGACATTTACTTAAACATATGAAAATATAAAAGGGAATTCTTGGGCTAGGGATGTAAACTTACGTGTTTGAACAAGAACTGTACTTATATCATTCTTCTTCATATGTATCATTTCTTGTTTTTATTACAAAAGCATTAGATTTGAATTTAACTCATCCTTGTTTCTGTTATTACCATTACTAAAACATAACAATTTAAAATCTAACAATTAGAATTGTATTGTATTTTTGATGTAAAGTTGTATAGGTTTCATGGAATATGCATTTACAATCATTTCAAAATAAATACCAAATTCCGCAAACCTTTATTTTTTGTAACTCACAATAGTTCAAATATAGGTTAAGGATTTGGTTTTACATCATTATCAAATTTGGCTCCCACGTTTCACCACATAAACTAAGTAATATTTTATAAATACCAAATACCAGGTGTCCCAAAATGGTTACATGTAGAAAAATGACTATGTGCATAACTTAGAGTATTTAGAAAAACGAAACTTTGCACAAATTATATTACAATCTGCTTCTAGATACTCGTATAATTCTGACATCACAGCATTATTAGTTTTTGAGTAATCAATAAAAATAGATACCTATATCAATCAGATACGCATTTATTCAAAATTCTACAAAATAGTAACGTTTTGTGATATTTTAATGTGCAATATTTTTTCTAACTGATCGTGTAGAATCAGACTTTATATTGAACCAAATTTGGTACAATTTTCAATGAATAATAATTGAACTCTCTTCCAGTATATATGTTATGCAAATTAGAGATATCTGTATTCCATACATTCCAGAGGGAGTTTTTTATATTGAACCTATCAATCAAATTGTGGCGCGAATGTTGAAGAACACTGCAATAAGCATATTCAATTTTTCAACTTTTTAAACTGCATCTTGTGTAAATTAAAAAAAAAACCATCTGCAATAATATAATGCTTACACTCACTCACAGGATATGTTTAAATTATATTTGTCTTGATTTATTAGCAAGTGTCTGGTAAAAATCTACCATTTAGAAGTAGCAATATTTTGAATCGGTTGCCAGTTTTGCTGAAATCAGATTCGACATGATTTTCAGACCTTATGTAATTTATGACATCATAATTACGTAGCAGCTTATCGGATCTTCATGATTTTGGTATCGATGAAAAGAAGAGACCCTTCCCTGTACAACTTAACTCTGGGCCTGTAAATTTCAAATTCACATGGGGTTGGGCGAAAGTTAAAATTACATCAAAGGAACATGCTTACGATCTTGTTGAATTTTGAAAATATACGCTTTTGACATAGGTTTCTATCTTAGTAACCCTAAATTAAGAGATGGGCAATTTGTCTCTTAAGTGATAGGTTTGTATGGAATGCTATTCCTATAACAATTCCAAATTGTCATGTGTGGGAAAAAGTGAATATTCATAGACGGGATAATGGGCAATGCCGTTAAGATCAAACACAAGAAATACAAAACACTTCATCATTTCCTTGGAAAAAGTGTCAAGAAACAACAGAGAAACTTCTCTAGATATAGAACTCAAGTCTCAAGATTGTTCTTGTGCTCTCTACTTTCATTAACTTTATAAGGCATTGAAACGTTTGGGACGTTCTGCCTTGATTGTAACCGCAGGTTTCAGTCTGAGTGGATGGTACGTAAAAGGAAATGATACTGAAACATAGAGACATTTTCCCCCCCAACTAATCAAACCTTATATCTGCATGTATAGTCTCAGGATGCCATACCATTTTCTTCGCGGTGCAATATTATTGTACTATTGTATTGTGTTTATATTTTGAAGTTCTGGAACGCCGTAGTTTTTATCGATTTTTAATGTTGAGCTGGATTCAACTTTTTGATGTTATGAATATAAATATGTTTACTGTGCTATAACTTTTAATCTTATTGAGTTGACTTTAAAATGTTTTTAACTTGTTTTTGCTTTGAAATTGATTCGTGACGCAATCTGTTGCTTCACGCGCATCCTCTGACGCTGTTTCTCTTTGCGTCTCTCAGGTTGCGTCACTGACCATTTTCATATTATGTGCTGTAGATTTATGATTTTTGATATTCTTTGATGTTTTATTTGTCATGCCTTGTGTTTCACATTTTGTAAAGCGCTCAGTGACATTTGTTTTGGGCGTTTCTTAAATATGTTTTATTATTATTATTATTATATCGCAGCGATAATTTCCCGTATGTGTTGAGAGTACATTCAGTTTTGTTACAATGCAATTTATGGACATAATAATAAGACTAAATCGCTCTTTGCGGTGAGTTGTATGAGTATGATGATAATAATTCCCGACTGCAGTGAAGCATACCTCGTCACAGAATCGAAGTTACTAGACATGCTACAATTGTACTGGACTTAATAATTACCTAATGGACATTCAGCTAATATACCCTATAGTAAATACATTAGTAAATGTCAAAGCCACTCAGCCACACTAGGATTTTGAATATTACTTAGCACTACATGTAAGAAATTAGAATTCCGCACCTTTCAGCATGAATACTGGCAATTGTTACTAACAAAAAGTCATTCTAAAAACGCGTGTAATTTATTTATCTGTCTATGTAAATAGGGTCTATATATATTTCATAAACTTTTGAAATCAGAAATCTAGTGTAAATAAAACAAAGATTCTATTCATCAACATCAGTAAAACATTTGTATAGATGTACCATTCCATTCAAATTAAGTAATACACGAGAGATCATGGCAGTTTCATTTTTCTTTTTTTCCTTACCAAATTTGTTGAAGCAATAAATTGATAAAATACACTAGTTTGAACTTTAGAACTAATCAAAATAGCACCAATCAACCACCGATGACGTGAGAGTTGTGCCATCTGACGTAGATAAAGTTCCCTGGTTTCTATGAAATCCAGGCATTTGCCATTGAGATTACAACAGGTATTACAGAGCGTAGTGTTAATAAGCAACAGTGTGATTTGTCCCGGGATACCTTCATTATCTGACTCAGCTGTCTTAAGTACAAAATAGTTTTGTTGCAATATTTAAAGGCATCATACATTTATATTGCAAAACATAAAACAACTTTAAAGTGTGGAGTATTGTTAAGATTACAGCTACATTCCTTGTAGATGGCGTTTGTAGATTTGTTCCCTAATCCCTTGCGTAATATAAGACATCAACAAAGCTTTCGAAAGATTTAACGACTTTCAACAGATACAATGCAATTGACAAGACGGGAAATCCCCTTTCTTACATCCTGAATACTGATCTAATTCTATACTTCAGTAAAAATTAATTGTCTTGTCAATTTGTTTATCTTTTAAACGGGAAGGCAATTTATAGTTGGATCGAATAAAGTGTTACTATAATGAATTATACTTTTACTTCAAAACGTAAAGCAACGATATGTTCTAGAGTATTGAAAAAACATTAAGTTCATTACAACATTTCCAAGTTTACGTGGATAGCTTTGTCTCGCCCGAAAAAATACTGAATCAGAGAGTAGACAAAACTACTAAAAATATTAAATAATTATTTATGATTGAACCTTATAAAAAAG
>JXSR01S027251.1:36099-47152 GCA_000969725.1 Ophiothrix spiculata | reverse complement strand
TAACTTTATAAGCTGTTGGGATTGCAAGTTTTGCCTAACTTTATAAGCTGTTGCAATGAAAAGTTTTGCCTAACTTTATAAGTTGTTGCGATGACAAGTATTGCTTGACTTTATAAGCTGTTGCAATGAAAAGTTTAACCTAAATTTATAAGCTGTTGGGATTGCAAGTTTTACCTAACTTTATAAGCTGTTGGGATTGCAAGTTTTGCCTAACTTTATAAGCTGTTGGGATTGCAAGTTTTGCCTAATTTTATAAGCTGTTAATATGGTTTAACCTAAATTTATAAGCTGTTGGGATTGCAAGTTTTACCTAACTTTATAAGCTGTTGGGATTGCAAGTTTTGCCTAACTTTATAAGCTGTTGGGATTGCAAGTTTTGCCTAATTTTATAAGCTGTTAATATGACAAGTTTTACCTAACTTTATAAGCTGTTAATATGACAAGGTTTGCCTAACTTTATAAGCTGTCGGGATGACAAGTTTTGCCTAACTTTATAAGCAGATGACACCTTGCCTTTGGTTATTGGATGTTTGGTTGAAGAGTTACATTCGAATCGGTAAAAGGCATCAGGCTAATTTGGAAAACTATAGTTCTGAGAAAATTGAGTTTAAAGTTTCTGTAATGAATAAAACTTGAACGAGATATGATTGGTTTTCAACACATTTTTCTTATGTTCTGGATGGAACCTGATTATTATGACAGAATACACTTTTAAGGTAACGTTTCTGATGGAATGAGAAATTTGAACTTGGATGTGATTTTTGACTATGCTCAGCTTCAATGGCCTGTATATTGTAATATACTATACCAACCTTGTGGTACCTTTCAATATGGTGGGTCACATATGCTGTTTTCATATGTGCTGATTACATTTCTGAAATAAAAAATGGGAGTCAACTGACTTGGTTTTTGAAAAAAAAATCCATTTCAAAAACTATGTTTTACCACTTTTTGCCATTGACTTGTATAGCAAAATCATAAAAATCAAGACAAAAACACTTATAATTTAAAAACGGCTCTATTTTTTTTTTTTTTTTTTTTTTACATATGTTGTGGTTCTTATAATATAGGCTTTCAAATAAATATGGTCACTGATTTACTTTTTGCGATATTAAGCAAAATTATGCAAAAACGTGGACATTTTTGAACAATGACAAACACACTAATTAAAGCAGTGTGCATTTTAAGCACTGCACGCAGATAGATGGGAGTAAACGTGCATGGTCATATGCGTGATATAATAATGATGCACGTTTAAGATCACGTTTAATTAAAGTGCAAGATGCAGTACAACAGAAAGTACGCTATAAGGTCAGGATAAAACTTTTGAAATTTTGTCCAACATTCCCTGATATTAGGCCGAATTCATAAAAGTAGCAATTGCTATTTCCATTGCCTTAACTTGAATTTCTATTCTTAAAAGCTAGCATTGACTTGCAAGTAAAAGTTCTCTCAAGGCCGCAAAAGCTATTTCTAATCCCTTCCAAGCAATTGTTCATCTGGTTAGTAATTGCTTACATTTGTATTCAAAAAGCTGACCTTTTGCTTACAACATGTAGCAATTACTTGCATTTTACTTACATTCATAGTTTCTGCTATATTTGTGCTGCGTAAGAAAAAAACACTGAAGTATACTAGTGTTACGTTACTAAAGATTACATAAATCATGCTATTTGTCGAAAACTGCGACAAACTGATACCGAAAATGAGGACTGACTTGCTGTAACATTTGTGTATGAAAACTATCACGCGGTAGACAAAGCAATTTCTAACTTCATGTAAGCAAAAGCTAGTCTGCCTATTGTTTGTTTGGTAGCTTTTTCTGATCCCAGACAAGAAAAAGGTATTAGTCCAAGCTGAAGGTCGTGAATATGTTTTTAAGCAATTGCTAAGGCTAAATTGCTTTTTCTTAATGTCTTTTTCTTGCTAGCAATTGCTACTTTTATGAATTCGGCCTATTAACTCATAGGTGTCTGACATCCATTTATGTGCTAAGTTACCTATAGGTTGCTAACTTAGGTTAAATCTTCACACATACACCAAATAAATACAGTTGAAAATAACGAATATCAGTTGGGCAATATTTTATTAAACAATTATGTTGTGTAACATCATATAATGAAATAACAAAGCTTATACAATAAAATAAAAGTGGCAGCTATTAAAGTATATAGTTCTACTAGTTCTAAAAACAGGTGAATGTTTCATAGCAAAGTAAAAAACCCTAAAATGTTAAAAGCCACAATCTTCCACATCACAATCAGAGCTGGACATTGGTTGGGGTTTGGAGTTCGGGGTTTGGGCAGGCAACTTTCCAAAGTTACCCGCCCGACAAGAAATTTATCTGCTTTAATTTCAAAAATATAAAAACTAAAACATCCCTAACCTGTAAAATATTTGATGAAAAACACAAATAATGGCATTTTTTCACAAAACACTTGAAAATTTGTGTGGTTTTTGCAAAAGGTTGCATGCTATTTTTGCCTAAATTCAACACAAATTTTGAGAAATTGGGTATATAAAAAGGTCCCCTTTTGTTAAAAATTTGTATTTTTATGGATGGCATTACAAATTCCTTAGTGTCATGCATGCCCATTCTCAAACTAAGTTGGAGGAGATCATTAGATGCAGGGACTTCCATTTGAAATTTCCAGAGACTCTATCAAAAGCTCTCCTGAAGTTCTTTAGGGGAGCAATTAGGAGAGCTATCTGAAAATTTACATGTTAATACCATCATGCAAGGCGCTCTATTCATTGAGCTCCCATAAAACATTTAGGGGAGCAGGGTGGCTCAGTATAGAGCTCACTCTCCTCAAACAGAAGTCCCTGTAGATGTTGTTTTGATGTGGAAATGGATTCAACATATTCGAAAAATTTTTATCCGCCATTGTAACGGCAGGTAACTTTTAATTTCTACCCCAACGTTTCTCGTAACTGGCTGTCAGGCAGGTGCTAATGTCCAGCCCCGATCACAACATATCTCCCTATAGAGTGTTTCCCACAAAACACAATACAATCTCTATGATTTGGATGCAAACTTGATTGGTCCGATTTCACTAATTTGAATGGTCCCCTTTATCTGCTCAATAAACGTCCACAAAAATCACTATTTTAATATGTGCATATTTTCTTTTAACTGTGCTGAAAAAAATGAACAAATTTGAAAGAAAATTTTTCCCAGGTGACCCATTATTCTTCCATTTAGAAACACCCCTTGCTTCATGACCAAAAAACATGAAATCTGACCAGACAAATTTACATCCAGATATTTGATAAAGCATAATTTTTAATAGATTACCTGCTGAAAATGAAACAAACAGTATCTTAAAAGTTCATTTCATGGCCTATAAAATATGGAATAAAACCTTTACATATTTTCTAACTAGGCTTATCTGGTAAAGCTTTACAGCCTAAGATGGTAAGATTTATAGTAAGAAACACTGTATTCTCATGACACTTGTCACATTCAAGCCCGGGGGGGGGGGGGGTGTCTTACTGACCCCTCTAAAGGTTTTGCGGTGCTTTTTTCACATTTTTTGGTATATTGATGGGTGGGTTTTCGTCACACACCCAATGCGCCACATTTGCAAAATTTGGTTGTATTTATGACAATTTTGCCAAATAAGCACCCAAGTTGCCCAAAATAGGCACTTTTTCTAGAAAAATGGTACAGAGATAGCTCTCAAAATCACACTTTTCGAGGTATAGAGTTGGTCAAAATTCTGAAGTCTACTTTGTCTAATTTGAGCATCTCCGTACACATTTTTTTGAAGGCCCATAGGCATTCTAGACATTAGTACACAGCTTTCATGGTTGTTAACAAATAGCCACACTACTAAAATAATTGGATAAATAATTTTTTCCAGTTTTGAGAAACACAATCTAGCTGGTTATTGCTTTATTGAATATTTCCTGGGTAGTTACTTGATTATACAAAGCAACTATCATAGCTATGTTTTGAATATTTTGAATGAAAAATTTAGAATTCAGTTCCTTAAATATTCTGTGAAAATAAGCTTAGGTGTTTTCTCAATCATACTAGCACAAATTACAAAACGTTTTGGATAAAATGTACACATTAAATTTCAATAAATTTGCATCACAATACAATTGAATACGCTAGAATAAGAACATCCCAACTCCATGTGCTGCCTTCTGTTAATCATAATTATAAAATATAAATGCATACAAATTTCTGAAAATGCTTTCTCATCACTAAAATAGCATTTCCATGTCAATATCCTAATCATAGTGTCATATTTGACCTTGTAGTTTACTTTTTTAGACATTGTTAGATAATTGTTACAGTACATAATTGCTATATTAAACAGTCATAATAAGAACATCCCAACTCCATGAGCTCCTCTCTGCAACTATATGCTAGGAAAATTATCTAACAATGTCTAACAAAGTCAACTACAAGGTCAAATGTGAGGCTATGATTGGGATAAAGACATAAAAATGCTTTCTTGTGATTTGAAAGCATTTTCCGAGATTTATATGCATTTATATTTTACATAACTTGACAGAAGGCAGCCCATGGAGTTGGGATGTTCTTATTCTAGCGTATTCAATTGCTATGTGAAGTGTAACTCCTATTGCCTCACTGGGGCCATAATCACAAAGCACACTTAAGTGCAACTTTTTTAAGGGCTTCTAATATTTGTTGAATTTTAAGGAAATCTTTAAGAATTATAAATGATGGAACAAATAACTAAGGCAATCCCGTAACTGTTATAAATTTGAGGGTAGCTTATAGAGGATTTCGGAAGTTTAACAGTTTTCTTATTTTTAACAACTAGACTCCAGTGATCACATTATTAACATATCTGTTTTATATAGTTTTTTAAAATCAAGCGTACAAGTGATTGTATCATTAAACATTTTTGTCGCTCTTGTTGTAAAACTAATACAAGACACAAGGCAAAAAATTAAGTGGTGTCCCTCAGCTACCTATCCTAGTAAAAAGAAGAAAAAATGTAAAGTTTGGAAAGCATTCAATTTTGCTCAGTTTTTTTTTTAAATGCACCAAAATTTGGTACTTTGGGTGCTTCAATTTTTTTGTCTTTTTAAGTAAGCGACTGACTCAACAGTTTATGGAATTCGGCTTGAGGACAACACAACAATTAATATTTTTTGGCCTTACATCATTGCCATTATAAGAAAATACAGGAAAGAATATACATCATTCTTATTTATGTCGCTCTTTAATTGTTTGAAACAACAAGTACAAATCTTCAAGTGATTTACCATCATTAATATTTTCAACTGATTACCATCATTAATATTTTATCGCTCTTAGTTTTTTTTTAACATTTTTGTATTTCTAAACATCAAAGTGTACAAGAGATTATACATTATGATCATTTTTATCTCTTTTGTCTGTAACATTAACGCATCATGTGAGTGTAAGAAAGTGGTATCTGTAATAGCTGCCTTAAGATATATTCATTTAGCACCTTCTTGTCACTAGAAAGTGAGAAATCCCTCAAAATTGTCCTGCCATATATCAGTGGCTCTTGAGATGATTCTTGTGTCACCTGAAAAAAATTTTCAAGAGCCACTGACTCAAGCCTGGATATTTTTAGAGTGTGCAATTCAAATTTATGTAAAATGGCAGCTATTGCAGGTACAACTTTCTTGCACTCACATGACAAAGTATACAAGTGATAAAATCAACAACATTTGTCACTCTAAATTTTAACAAATAAAAGGTGCTCCACGAAATGGGCAAAAAGTTGCAAAATACAAAAATGTAATTTGCTTTTGTCATACTTTCTTTCTTTATCACCAAAATCGCTCATTTCGTTGGAGTACCTCACAAATTTTATGTAAAAATGAAATAATATTAATATCCCTTCATTTACATAAAAATTTGAACTCAATTTCAAATATTGGCCGTACTTTAAAACAAAAATTGAAATGGTCTTTTAGAATGACTGGACGTAGTACATTTTTGGTTGAATTGAAGCTCATATTATCCTGATTATAAATTCAAAAATTTTCCTCAAAATTCATTACAGTTTTGGAGATATGGGATAAAACGTAACATTAATTGGTATATCCATTTTCTATTTCTTAAATGTTTACATAACAGCCTCATCCCCAGAGTTAATTGCCTGTGGTACAAAGTAAACAAGTAGCAACCTAAAGGTTAAATCTAACAAAATGCATTTCAGGCCAATTAGTTAAAAGTAAATATACACATGCTGAAATAGGGCCCTACACCTTTAAGATGGTTTAAGCAGGCTTTATTAAAAGATATTGAGCATTTTTTTGCTACCTCCTCAAAAATTTACATTGTCATAATGAATGGATAGAGCGATTTCCCAAAGATCTTGAACCCTTGACCTCTTGCACCCTGATCCAAATGACAGTGATCACATAGAACAGCAACTTGGAGCTCATACCAAACTGCCATCTATCAAACTTATGTCATTTCAACAACAATTTTAAAAGTTCCAGAATGCCGAGGGGGATGTCCAAAAATATGATGAGTACACCATGCTGATAAAGTTTTAAAATGTATTTTTGCATTCCAATTTTTCTTTAATCAATGTTAGGTTGGACAGTGTGGACAAATATCTGAGTAACGATATAGTTACCGATTCAAATGATAAAAAACGCATTAGGTTGACCCAAGCAATAAGGCAGTTAAGAAACGGAAAGTGGCAAGAAGTTCATCAAAGGGAGGGCCGGCTAAAAGTAATACCTATTATGGTTCAAGTTCTATTTTTGATAGCAATGCAGACAAGCTTTTTGTTGAAACTATCAGGCTGTTTCTAGTAAAGAACATTTTCCGGAAGCAACCGGCTAATGGAGTAGAAGTATTCAATAGAAACAGGCATTCTCCGCCATTATCCGTCTTTTTAGCAGCTAAAGTTTTAGCCGCTATTTATCCTGCTTTTTGTAGGATAATAGCGGTGAGAAATACCGCAAGACAGCAATAGATATTGAGGCCATCGCACTTTACGGCAAAAAAACCGAAATCAACAATATCACATGATCAGATTTGACCCCTAGGGCCCTGTCACTTGGATTATGACCTGCTTGTACTTTCTGAATGTTAGCTCATTGTTTATCGGTACAGTACTATAAAATTACGTAAATTGCTAAATTATGGCAACATCAGAGCCACAGGTCGTGGAGCAGCATTTTTTTTTTTGAATGATGAGTCGATTCTAGCGTTGATAAATGTATGGAGTGAGGCAGATATCCAGAGAATTTTGGACGGGAAAACTAAAAAGAATAGCTTGGCGTACCATGAGATGGTGAAGCGATTGAACGGAAAAGGGGTCAATTGCAACAAATCCCAGCTGATTAGCAAAACTAAATATCTAAAGACACAGTTTGCCAATGCGCAGAAGGCTAACAGAAGTGGAGCTAGTAAAGATGACCTGTACAAGGTATGCCCATATTGGGATGGCCTTTCACCAATACTAAACTCTGGTAAGCAATATTTTCTGTGTACATGTACATTAACAATACATAACATGTACATGATGTTAAGCTTAATCATATTTAAGTACATAGTGTTAATTATTGAAGTCATTGAATTTCCTACAAAACATGTAATTTTGAATGCAACAAATAAAGCCTATTCTATATGTGACATAGCTGAGTCCGAGCAGGCCCCACATACAACTATTATTGTAATGTTACATCCGAGCGATATAAATTTAATTCTTGTTGTCAAGATACAGGTGAAGCTTTTGAAACATATCATGTTCACGTAAGAAAGCTTATCAGGTCATGTGCTTATAGTTTCAAGTGCAAATCAAACAGTGTGCAACTGTTAATGACTTAACTGAAGAATTCATAAAAGACCAGATAGTATGTGGTCTTTCAGACGATGAAGTGCGAGAGCAACTTCTTTCAATACATGATTTTAAATTAGAAAAGTGTCTCGACACATGCCGAGCATTAGAAATTTCTAAAAAAAAAAGTGAAAGCCATGACCAAAACAAGAAAATGTAAATTACATCAAAAAGAAACAAAAGACAAAAAGAAAGGGTATAAACTTTTTATAGTTGTAGTTATAGTTGGATTATAGTTATGGTATAGTTGAGTTTATAGTTGGTGAGTTATTTTGTAGCTGAGTTTATAGTTATAGTTGAGTTTATAGTTGGTGAGTTATTTTGTAGCTGAGTTTATAGTTATAGTTGAGTTTATAGTTGGTGAGTTATTTTGTAGTTGAGTTTATAGTTGGTGAGTTATTTTGTAGTTGAGTTTTTTGTTGGTGAGTTATTTTGTTGCTGAGTTTATAGTTGGAGAGTTATTTGTAGTTGAGTTTTTTGTTGGTGAGTTATTTTGTAGTAGCTGAGTTTAAAATTATAGTTGAGTTTATAGTTGGTGAGTTATTTTGTAGTTAAGTTCGAATTTTAACTTACTAGTCATATTAAGGAGTAATTGATCAATGCATGAGTTGGGGCGAGTAACTTGCCATGTGCCACCAAAAGACCCTACTTTTTCACTTGTTCTCACCAAAAAGACACCTATTTTACTATCTGTCACTCAATGGTCCCTATTTTTACAACTTCATTGTCACTAAAAGACCTAAAGACCTTTGTAACTCAGACCCACCATTTTCTTAATTAAATGCAATTTTTGAGCAAGAATTCAACAAGAGAAAGCAAAGTCTCATATGCTTACAAATCTAGACACAGAATCAGCCCTTTTGATAAAAGATTGGGCACCAAAAATATTGCAGTGTTGCAGAGAAAAACAAAAATACTTTAGATAAAAGGGATGTTGGTTCATATAGATGTTTTGTTATGAAAGACAAAGCAGCAAACACATTTCTTCACAATCATATAGTGGAACATCATTTCATATTATGCTGATCATAAACTGGGAAAGGATGGTGTTCTTCTCCGCATGGTTTCTACATGTTCTCTTCTCAAGAAAAGACTGTACAAGTGCATTTAAAGGAAAAGGCAAGGTAGCACAACTTTAAAACTTCAGGAGAATCCAAAGTTTCATAATGCTTTCAGGTAATCTCTCCATTAGCTATGGATAAACCCTATCATGTAGTACAGGCTTCTTTTTAGTTATTGGTGAAATTGACCTTCACCATATGCTTGAGGTTGATGAGGAAGTCCTACTGGTTCCTTTTCCAAATGGCCCCAATTTCCAAGACTTCCATGTGTGGTAGGAGCAATTGATTGCACGCATATTGGATTTCATGGATGCCCCTGGGACAAGGATGAGTTTATCTACGTCAACAAGAAACACCAACATAGCAATATTAGCATCAACATGCAGCTGATATGTCACACCAACTACATCAATGTGGTTGCACGGTGGCGTGGAAACGCCCATGACAACAGGATTCTTCAATGCAGCTTTGTCGGACAACACTTCAAAAACGGTACTCATTTTTTGTTTGATTAAAAATGATAACCAATAAAATTTCTTGTTTGTAGTAAAAGCAATACACTTTTCTTAGTCACTTATGATATTACTTGAAAGCATTTATCCACTACATATAAAACAATGTGACGACACATTTAGCGTTAAAACGCAGTGGAGATACATAGTGTGACTACAATGTAGATGTACATTTGATGCGAACTGCTCAAGTTGAATTGTAACTCATTTATTGTGTGTTTGAATACGGGTGGACATTTTTTAAACAACGATGGTTTTTTTGAGTGTGTGCAAGTCTGTCGGCCTCTGCCAGGTTCATCACATCCTTGGTGTGTTTCAAAAAGTCTCTAAAATCCCACCCCTTCTCTAAAGAGTTGCTTGTCTCTTTCTTTTTCTCAGTGCTAAGGCGCTTTATAAATGCCATGATTATTATCATTATTATTATTAATCACCTTTGCTTATAGTTTCAAAAGGAAATTTTAGTTAACAGTTTGAAATGAATTCAAATTTAGCTATGAGGGCGCTTTTGCCATTATACGGTATACACATTTTCTGATTGCAGTCATTGAAAACTTATCCTGAAGGTGAGAATTTATAGCAACAGATTTGAGCTCTATAAATTAAACGGTTTCATTGTCACGATCATTTAATTGGAATACAGAATTACAGTAATTGATATATGGCCATAGGTTTTTTGCACCTTTATTTTCAATAGGGACATTGGAATATGTGATGGCTCACCCCGCAGATGATATCAATTTTGATTTATTATCTCATCTGTTACAGCATTTTGTAAGATTTTAAATGACACCTTACTTGTTGAAATTGATCCAAGGCGATCAAATTTTACAACAGAAAATGTGCTGGAAATTCTTATATTTTCATTATTTTTTGCTGTTTATTTTCATAATTTTCTCGAAAAGTGTTTTGTCGCAAAGCTCCCCCCTTTCGAGGCAAGTCATCACACATATGATAAAAATTGTCACTATGACCAAACAAAAAAAGAGCTATGTTCAGAAATTTTCAGAATATACTCATTTACTGTAATATGGCGTATCTTCAATTCTACATGTACATAGAAAAATATCTCAAAATGGGTAAGATTAGGGCATGGTAAGCAAAGGGCCCACATGGCTTAATTTGACGCAAAATGGCTTATTTAACGAAAAGGAAACATCACAACCTTAAAAAAATGGGTTCCTTGACCTCACTAACATTAAAAAAAATAACCATAACTTTGCTAAAATGTATGTAATTCGAGTAACTGACACATTTATCATTTTCAGTTCCTCCCCTCCCCCCACTCCCTCTTAAATTTTGATTTTTTGGCTGCACCTTCTCATGTTTTGGTGAGCGTTGACAAAATTGGTCTCAAAATGCTCAGGGGATCAAGCGCGCGCTGAGAGTTGGGACAAAATTAATTTATAGCCCACCCCTATTCTAAAATAGGCTAGTAAAAAATAGATTTTGACACTTCGAATTAGGGTTTTAACATGAACGAATTAGTATTAATAGGCAAATCTCAAAAAAATCTTCTGCTGCTCCACACGTGTGAGGACAACTCAACATTTTTTGTCTAATAAAAAACTTAGGCATAAACTGATATTTCCTGATATGTAGGGAGCGTATTGTTATCTAAATTTTGATTTGACGACAAATTCAAATTTGGTGTCTTTTCAGGGCC
>JXSR01S027251.1:0-14810 GCA_000969725.1 Ophiothrix spiculata | reverse complement strand
AAAAATAGTAAATGCAATATTTTTCAGTAGTTCAAAATAATTTCTATTGAAAATTATCATTACACTTATTAGAATTAACACTGTATTTTTATGATAAACACACATTTCTTTAAGTCACTTCCACATTGTGTGTCTTTCTCTTTAAAAGAAGAAATGGATAATCTTCATAGCAGGTTAATCATCTAAAGTGGCAACACTTCATACAAGCAGAAAATGTCCATTTGAAATATCAAACTTAGAAAAGTCAAAAGCTAATTATAAAAATATCATCTTCAGTGTACAAAATCAGCTGTTTCAAGCATATATAACCTATTTTTCAAATTTATCTGTGCCAGTAGATTTGAATTTGTTTTAAATTTTATAAAACCTTGTTGTTATCGTGTTTTCAAATTTGACCAGAAATTTAAGTTACAGAATAAACTAGAAAGCTAAAATCAATAGATTTTGAATCAAGTCATTACCTGTGTTTTAATGAATGTTTTTGCTGAATTTCAACTCTCTACTATTGCAAAGGTTGGAAGGAATCATTGTATGTGATGCAAGTACTGTGTATCATTGACTGATTGATTTATTGATTGTTTGATAATTTAAATTAAGTCTCATCCAGCAGTCACAAACAGCATAATTGTGGATTCCGTACATGAAACATACAGATATTGCACGAGAATTCATCCTAGCAGACAGGACATGTGATTGGAGTCTGCATCTTCATTGCATAGGAAAAATGCTGAATCTATTTGCAGCAGTATTACGCCAGGTGCGCACGCTTGTATCTCCATTTAATGATTGACCTGCCCGAAAGACATCCATGGTTAGCTGAACAGTTTCGACTAAATGGATATCACACCGTAAGACGGAAAGATTGGTATTGGGCAGGTCTTTGGCCTGACCTGATCTTTAAGCAAGTGTTAAGGCGAACAAGATGAAACACGAGGTGGTTTTATCAGGAGAAGGGTATTACGGAAAGTGTAAGAGCAACTTGGACCAATTCAATGCACCGTTGTGCTGATGCCAAGATTATCCACAACGCTATGGCTCAATTAACAAAATCTTGCCTATGTGTCCAATGAGCATTTACAACTGGTTACACATTATTTTAATAATCATCTGACGCTTCAAAAGCCAGTCCACTGTAGAAATCCATTTGTATTGAATGATGTTATTTTGATGTATAGTTTTTATGAAAATAAAGATTGATTAATTGATTGATTGACAACTTTGTGCTGTTGGAGAAGGAGAAGTTGGTGCTCGGAGAACAACAAATAGTTGTTAGCAAAGAACAACTACAGGTAATGGAAGTCACCAGAAAACATTAGAATCAATTGCAGATAAATTGGTTTGTTGATCAGGTATGATATTCAAGATTTATTTCATTTTTTAAATTCAGTTATATTTCCATAGATTACAAAGCCATTGCACATAAAAAATGGTGCGTGAACAATTAAGTAGCCATCGATCAGCAAAGAGCCACTAGAGTAAAGTAAGCGGGACATAGAAGGGATGAAGTCAATTGCAAGGTAAGTTTTGTTTAAAAAGCATGAAATTTTAAGAATTAAGTTCATTTCTTTATTTCAATCTCATTTTCATATTTCTCAAATCAAAGATTACAAGTTCATTGAAAATAATTTTTAATCGAATCAAAAGTGATACCGTCATTATCTAGGCCATCGCTTATAATTATTAATTATTTGCCTTTTTTATTTGCTTGCACTGATGGCTAGGGCACTTAAAGTTGTTGTTTACCTCTATGTTTGATTGCTCATGATGGCAGCTCTACAAATTTTATTAGGCGAACAAGTAGCTCAAAGAATCCGTCCTGACTATCCTTAGTCTCAGCCTAACTACGAAATTTAGACCTGGACTAAGTTAAACTTCATTAGGAACCAGAAATGCTGACATCTTAGCTTTGAGTATAATAAAAAATGAAGTGTTGCAAGAGGCAGTACTGGCAAAAATCACTGAAGAGGCAAGAGAGCTGAAACTCTTGGCAACAGGAAGAACCCTTTTGTCGTCATTGATGATCAAGAACTACAATGCCATGAAAGACCTCTTATGGAGCAAACTGTAAAATGAACATTGTAAAATGTTTCTGGCATTAATAGGGATGAAGTTGGCTGTTGCTTTATGCACCCAAAAAGAACAAGAAGAAAAGATCAAGGAAATCCAGTCAAAGAGAGCTGAAACTCTTGGTAAAAGGAAGAACCTTTGTCATCATTGATGATCAAGAACTACAATGCCATGAAGGAGTTCTCATGGAGCAAACTGTATGATGAACATTCAAAACATTCCCTGCATTAATAGGATTGATGTTAGCAACTCATAATGACCAAAAAGAAAATGTTATGACCATTTCGCTACAGATAAATTACAATATCTGATGAAGATTTGGATATCATTACTCCATAGATGGCAAGTAGCTGGATTATACAAAAAAAAAAGGGGGGGGAAAATTCACTGCTCAACATGATCGTTTCTCTACATGCAAGTCAGTGGATTTTCTATTCTAATTTTCATTACAATCACATAATTTTGAAAAAACAGACAGAGTTGTATTCAGTCGACATAATGAACACATGATATGTGATGCAGAAAATGAAGATGGACATACAATAGGAGTTGTTTCAAACAAAGATGATTGTTTACTATCACAACAAGAGATGGAAGTTTTGTGATTCATGAAGGTTTGAAGGACAAATTGAGGGGGAATATGCCCTTTTAAGGGCTAAAAATTAAAATTGCAAATTGAAATAAAGGACAAAATTACCTTTCTTTTGCTTTTTGTTTGACAACAAT
The DNA here is from genome assembly GCA_000969725.1 of Ophiothrix spiculata. NCBI lineage: Eukaryota > Metazoa > Echinodermata > Ophiuroidea > Amphilepidida > Ophiotrichidae > Ophiothrix > Ophiothrix spiculata. The sequence continues at coordinate 12,017 of JXSR01S027251.1, read as the reverse complement.
CGGAGCTTCCGTTCAAAAGTTATGGTCGAAAATGTAACTCAATGAGCAAAATTTATTGTTTTATTTCTTATGTTTTTTATTGTTTTTTCAAGCTGCGATATTTAACTTTTTCGGCTTTAAATTTCTATATCTCGAAAAACTAATTATGCTGTTGATCTCCAGGTTTCAAAATTATTAGTAATAATTCACTTTCTAATTATCTTATATATAGTTAGAGCAATACAGTGTTTCTAAAATATACAAAAACCTAAAAAACAGTGTTTCTAGACAAAATTGCCGATATCTCAAAAGTGAATTTTGGCGACGTGTCATCGCTGCGCGCAAGATTTCTAAAAAACGATTTACCCTAGACAGATGGGATAAAAAGCAAATTGAAGTATACTAATTGGGCTATAGAAGGAACTAGAATGGTGCTAATAGCACCATGGGAACATGATTTAAGGGGGAGTCACCAGTCAAGAAAGGCAAACAATAATCATTGTTTTCTTTTTTTGACTAAAAAAGCCAAAAAGTTAAATATCGCAGCTTGAAAAAACAATAAAATACATAAGAAATAAAACAATCAATTGTGCTCGTGAAGTTCCATTTTCGACCATAACTTTTGAACGGAAGCTCCGATTGTTGTCAAACAAAAAGGTAATTTTGTCCTTTATTTCAATTTGCAATTTTCATTTTTAGCCCTTTAAAAAAAAATTAGAAAAAAGTGCCAAATACAGCTCAGATTGCACCAGAGAGCATCTAAAAACCCAGAGCTTCCAGGGCCCTTAAAAAATTAAAGTAGGTAAAGAATTGCAATTTTCTCCAATATTCCTCAAAATCATGGAAAACTACTTGTAGGTTATATTACTATCAACATGTTCTATCGATTCAAGTAAAAAAATATGTACGTAAAAAATTAGTTGGAAAAATCTAGGACAGTCCTTTAAGCTTCAAAAGCCACTCCCCTTTTGTATTGAATGATGATATTTTGAACAGTTTTTATAAATAAAGATTGATTGATTGACTGACAACTTTGTGCAGTTGGAGGAGAAGTTGTTGCTCGGAGAACAACAACTAGTTGTTAGCAAAGAACAAGTACAGGTAATGGAAGTCAAAAGAGGCATTAGAATCAATTGCAGATAACTTGGTTTGTTGATCAAGTATATGAAATTTAAAATTTAATTCATTCTTTTAAATTCAGTTATATTTCCATATACTTCTCAAATCATAGATTACAAAGCCATTGCAAATAAAGATGGTGCGTGAACAATTAAGTAGCCATCGATCAGCAAAGAGCCACTAGAGTAAAGTAAGCGGGACGTTCATTTCTATAATTCAATCTCATTTTCATATTTTTCAAATCAAAGATTACAAAGTCATTGCAAATAAATTTTAAGCAAGTCAGATGAGTCCAAAGAAATGGACTTAACACACACCATGGATTGGACGCAAAGTCTAGAAAATGACACAGCTGCTGCATCCAAATTGAGACTTTGTCATCGGTATGAGCGATGGTGACAGTGGCGAGGTCATCACATTCGACATACAAAGTTCCTATGGTGAGATATACACATTTTTGCATTCAACCATGAACTTGATGAAGGATCATTTTAAATGGTGACTTCAGTACGAGAAGAAAATTACGTTAAAGTAATGATCTAAATCAAATGTTTGTGCATTTGATAAACATGCAAAATTTTATTAAATTCCAAATATCATCAATGCAAATAATCTTGAAACTTTTAATAGGAGTGGGCTATAGTGGGTCATATTTAGGTCATAGTTTCAGAACATGCTCATCACACCTTGATTTGATGAGTTGATGGGTACCGACACCAAATCTGGAAAAAAATGTGAAAAAAGTGTGAATTTCGGACTGCTTTGGGCGAAAATTCGAAAAATCCAAGATGGCTGCCAGCAGTCTTAAAAATCTAATGTTTTTATCATTTTCTTGCACTTTTAATTTTTTTTCTTGTCATAAAGGACTTCAGTTTATGAAAGCAATGTCCAGAAATCTATTGATGAAGGTTTTGTAAAATTTGGATTTTTCGTTTTCGCGAAACGGACAATTTTGCTCAAAATTTTGCATGAGGGCGCTTTCCATCGTTACTCGCAAGTTGTCACTCGCTACTTCTTTAAAAGCATTCAAAATTATAAACAATCATTACATTGATGCACCCAAGAAATATGAACGTTCTACTGCTAATAGTTTGGTCGCAGTGTCAATTTTTGTGATAAAAAACAGTCTCATTCAAAATACACGGTAAAAAAGTTTGTTGACCCATACAGTATTTCAATTAGACTTGGAAACGGCATTTGAGAAACACAAAAACTAGTACTGTATGAAAACCGTTTGAGCTAGAATGTTCAAATTTCCTGTGTGTGTCAAAATAATTATTTACTTTCATTGTAGGGGCTCAAAAACCTCCAATATTTGAAAACGACCGAGTTTTAATGAAAAGCGCCCTCGCACTCAATTTTGACCAAAAATGGCCGTTTCTCAGAAACAAAAAGTGTAAATTTAACAAAACCTTGAAAAATGGATTCCTTGTGATCCTTTACACCATTAAACATGTTCTATGAAGTAAAATAGTGAAAATTGAGATATAGCCTAAAATGACAAAATACTGGATTTTTTGCTAAAATTGCGATAAATTTGATTTTGTCACAATTTTGGCCAAAGCAGTCCGAAACTTTTGATTTTGATTTTTTTGTTTGTTGATTTTTGGTCAGTAGCAATCAACTCATCAAACTAAGGTGTGATGAGCATGTTCTGAAACTATGACCCTCTATAGCCCACCCCTACTTTTAAGTACATTTTTTTAATTTAATCAACATCTACACCATTCAAGGCATCTGAAATTACAGGAACAGTTATTGAGGTTGGAGAAGGAGAAATTGGCAAAAACAAAAAAACTAGCTATTAGTTAAGAGCAGTTGAAGGTTACCTAGAGGGTCATGGTAGAATTTGAAACAATTGCAGTTGACCGCAATTTTGGTCAAGTATGGAAATCTTAAACAATTCTTTAATTCAATCATTATCCAGACCAACAAAAAACAAAGTTTATATTGCAAAGATCAACTAAAATAGTCATCTTATTTTTGTTGCTAAAATAAATTGTATTTGATAATACATTATTGTTATTAAAATAAATTGTCAGTATCAGATGGCACTTGAATGGAAATCTTATCTATTTCACCATTTCTTACAAAATATATCCACAGCAGCCCTGTTTTAACCACTGAAGCTATAATGTACACATAACATTTAGGATATTTTTAAATTCAAGAATGTGGTCTGCTTCCTGCCATAGCAGATGAGCTTCATTATCTAGGCCATCGCTTGTAATTTTTATTTGCCTTTTTTATTTGCTTGCATTGATGGCTGGAGCGCTGGTTATTTATATGCCCACTTCAAGCGCAAACATGTTCCTGAAGATGCATCTATGGAGGAACTCAAAGATTTGGATCTTCGGAAGAAGAATGCAAGAAAAGGTAAATTTATCATTCTGATCAGGTCACGCAATTAACAGCACTTGGTGCTTGAGATGGCTGCAGCGCTGGTCATTTATATGCCCATTTCAGACGAAAACATGTTCCTGAAGGGGCATCTATGGAGGAACTCAAAAGAGTTGGATCTTCGGAAGAAGAATGCAAGAAAAGGTAAATTTATCATTCTGATCAGGTCACGCAATTAACAGCATTTGGTGCTTGCGATGGCTGCAGCGCTGGTCATTTATATGCCCATTTCAGAAGAAAACATGTTCCTGAAGGGGCATCTATGGAGGAACTCAAAAGAGTTGGATCTTCGGAAGAAGAATGCAAGAAAAGGTAAATTTATCATTCCGATCAGGTCACGCAATTAACAGCACTTGGTGCTTGCGATGGCTGCAGCGCTGGTCATTTATATACCCATTTCAGGCGAAAGCATGTTCCTGAAGGAGCATCTATGGAGGAACTCAAAAGAGTTGGATCTTCGGAAGAAGAATGCAAGAAAAGGTAAATTTATCATTCTGATCAGGTCACGCAATTAACAGCACTTGGTGTAATGGCAGTGCAGATGGGGCATCAGGCCATTGGCCAAGTGTGAAAGGAGAATACAATCTCATCATGATGAGCCCAGAAGCGGCAATGGGCCAGATGCGCAAGATCTTCATAAAGCTAAGGAGCCATCTTTGCTGCTGTTGTAATAGGTGAGGCACACTGCATTGACAATATGGAATTTAAAAAAAATAACTTTCAAGATACACAAATCAGCAGTTGGATGTGCGATAATTATTATTTCTGAGGACAAAACAGAATTTTTAGTTATTACCAATCCTTGTATTTTGCCTACCTTTGCCCGATTATCGCGGTGAAAACAAAGGCCAACCTCCTTTTTCATTCTTTGAGAAAATATTGACTCTCAGAAATTTCAAGTGATTTTGGAATTTTTTTGTGCAGCGCGACAACGCAGCACTCTCGCGCACACAGGCGCATAGTGTGAGTACATTTGTTGCAAGACGCAATCTTTACTGTTATCGAGAGAAGAAAATATGCCGATGTCATCATTGTTATGATTTCTTCGCTGAGAGCCCCATTTGGTCACCTTTTAGCTCTTGGATATAAAAAACGGTAAGAAATTTTATGATTTTACTTGTGTCAGAGTGACCGTGACTGATTACTTGTTGAATTTTGCTTGTTGATGAGTAAATGTAATGTCAAATATTTATTAAAACCAAGAAAAAACGTTATGAAATTCCGCTTAAGGGAAGAAACAAGATGATGACGTTGAAAGAGGGGCATCAGAGATGTAAATTATTTGAATAAATTACCATTTTTGATTACTCTGACCACATTTGCTTCAGCTTTTTGAATGAATCGAGTCCAGTCCTTTTAAGTTACAACTTCATATCATAAATTTCGCACCATTATACTAAAGTTGTTGTTTACCTCTATGTTTGATTGCTCATGATGGCAGCTCTACAAATTTTATTAGGGGAACAAGTAGCTCGAAGAATCCGACGTGAGAGAGTGTTTTGCGGCAGACAAAACCAATTGGATATCTATAACGATAATCAAATGTACGAGCGATATTGGTTCACAAAAAGAGACGTCATGGGGATTTTGAATGCTGTGGCAGGCCAACTTGAGCGACCGACATCCCGTAGCCATGCAATTGATGCCCGCACACAAGTGTTCACGTCACTGCAGCTTTATGCCAGTGGCACGGTCCATTACAATCACGGTGACCATCTTGGAATCAGCAAGTCCAGTGCCAGTAGGTGCGTAAGAAGAGTGACTAATGTCCTCAACAGGATGAAGAACGAGAAGGTGAATTCTCTACAACCCTTGCAGAAGTTGCAATGACACAAGCAGAGTTTTTCGCTTTGAGTGGCATGCCCAAGATGTAGGTGCTATCGATTGTACTCACGTTTTGCTATGAAGAGCAAGGTAAGCTCCTAGTATTTATCGTACCGTACACTTCCTAAGAACCTTGGTAAATAAAATTGAAAAATGTTGTTTAGGCCTATATGAGACCGTCCACCTCAAACCAGCTGAAGCGCCTGGCCATGCAATTTCACTTTTTTACATCATCTGCAAAGTCCATGTCATAAAATGTTCATGTTTAAAATGACACCTCAATGAATTAAAAACTTTATCGATATCTAACTCATGGTTCTTGGTGTAAAGGCAATGCGGATGGGGCATCAGGCCATTGACCAGGTGTGCACCGAAAGGAGAATACCATCTCATCACAGGCCTAGAAATTTGACGTGAATCCATTCGCGCAAAGATTCGCGTCGAGACAGTAATCCGCGAATCCATTTGGATTCGCGTGAAAAACTATTCAACAAGCTTCCCATACCTTTAAATGCAAGTGCCAATTATCGTAGTAAACATTTCATTGATAAACATAGAGTCGATCTTTTGGTGAAACCCAACGTTTGTGTAACCTAAAAACAGTATACACGACCCTTCGGAGCTTGGTGGGTACCGGTACCGCTGTCAAAGTTTCGTGTCTGGACAGGCGATTGGTAGTTTACCAATTATTTACGTAAAATAAAACCAATCATATGCAGCGATAGATAGGCAATCGTTTCGGAAAGGTTTTTACCATGTGATCCGATTTACCTCAAATATTTTTTCCCATCGACCACCGCGTCATTTTCATGTATTTAGAGATCGTTCATGTTCAAAATGAATATAAAATACAAGCTAATCACAATATTACTATAAAAAATGATTTGAAAATTTTATAATGCAATAAATAAAACGAATACATTGTAAATAGAAATTCTTGTGATTTATTACTTTGAAGTGAGTGGTAGGGTATGTGGTAAACCCATCAACAACATGGCCGCGGGTCGGAGTAAGGCTACAGCAACGGGTGGGCCAAAAAAGCCCAAAACCGTCAGCCTAGCGGCTTTTAAGAACTGGGAAACAGAATTGCAGTCCTTTTGAAGTAGAGGAAGAGGATGGGAGGGTAATCAAATTATTATGCAGCGTTTGTAAAGACCATTGCGAGACATTGATGCATACTTGCTTGAATAATAATTCTCTGAAAAGAATATAATATGACAAAATATAAAAGGGTAAACTTGAGGACCACTGAAATGAATCCTGCCTTTAATGATGTAACAATATCAAAATTATGTCATGTTTAATTTTCAAATTTCTATTTATCATCATTTTGTGAGCAAATTTGTCAAATTCTTTAATCTCAAAAAAGATTCTCGCAAAAGTTCCTTGGAGAATCCAGATCAAAAATTTTGCGAGAATCTAGGATTCTCGTAGAACTACTTTGCGAGAATCTAAACAGATTCTCGCACTCGGGAACGAATTTCTAGGCCTGCATCATGATGTGCCCAGAAGCGGTCATGGGCCAGATGCGCAAGATCTTCAATTCTATTTCTTTCTCTATATTTTGCTCTGACAAATGGTATAGCTAAACCAAGTGATGCCAGTCATACATGTACATAGTTGGATGCACCATCTGTTACACTTGGTATGGTGAAGTCAGAGAGGAAAAGCCAATCTGGGCTGGAAAAGTTGCAAAACAAAAGAAAAGAGAAGGAACTGTTGATGCTTACAAAATTGCATACTGAAGTAAAGAGAAGACATACGGTGACAGTGTGGATTACGACATACCAAAGCTGGCATTGGCGGCTGACCTTATGTTTGAGGACTTCCAAATATATCCGAGTCAAAACAGGCCATTTCATGTTTCTTAACTTTCAAATTACATCAAATTCAAGAAAATTAAAGAAGAAATAAGACAAACACAGGTTGCGATCCTTATAATTTTGACCAAATTTGTCAAATTGGTTACAGAGTCTTTTGTTCTAATGCATTGTCTTTAATGGAGAAACAATGAATGCAAAATAGGTTATCAACGTAAAAATTGTTGTAAACTATCTTATTCTTGGTGTCATTTTAAATCTTTTCAAATTTCAAGGGCTTTCCAGCTGTTTTAAAATTATTCTGAATTCATCGACTTAATTTTTTTTGTCAAATACCTACAATGCATCGTTGTACCAATGTCCAGATTGTCCACAATGCTATGGCTCAAATAACAAACCTTGACTATAGGCCCAATAAACATCACACTTATATCAGCAAAGCCAAAGCCAAACAAGAGATTGTTTAAAGGATCATAACCCATTTGCTCAAGGAACAGCATTAGTTAATGTGGCCAGCAGAGGTATATCCTCTGAGAATGGCAATAGAATCAACTGTGATGAAGTGGAAGAAGCTGGGAAAGATATTCAATAGACGCTGAACCAATGTGATGGAGGTTACCATAAAACAAGCAAATCAAGATCCAAACCCTATTGGTGCTTCAAAAGGGATTGAAAATTGAAGACCAAGTTATCCACATTGATGCAGGTGTCTTGTTCTCTAGGTTAAGCGTTTAATTGGCTGAACAAGCCAACGCCAAACTAAAAGCCAGTCCACAGATGAACAGATCCATTTGTATTTAATGTTTTTTTATGTATAGGTTTTATGGAAATAAAGATTGATTAATTGATTAATTGATGATTGATTGATTGATTGATTAATTGAATGATTGATAAGACATCTAGAAATTACAGGAAAACTTTATGTCCAGATTGTCCACAAAGCTATTGCTCAACTAACAAACCTAGACAATTGGCCCAATAACATCACACTGATATCAGCAAAGCCAGAGTCAAACAAGACAATCAGGATGTGGGAAAAGATGGTGGATTGGTTAAAGGATCATAACCCATTTGCTCAAGGAACAGCATTAGTCAATGTGGCTAGCAGAGGTATATCCTCTGAGAATGGCAAGAATAGAATCAACTGTGATGAAGTAGAAGAAGTTGGGAAAGATATTCAAAAGACGCTGAACCAATGTGATGGAGGTTACCATAAAACGAGCAAATAAGATCCTAACCCTATTGGAGCTTCGAAAAGGATTGAAAATTGAAGACCAAGTTAATCCACATTGATGCAGGTGTCATGTTTTCTATGTTAAGTCTTTTTTCGATACCATGTCCAAATGCACAGAGACTATAATACCAATAAGAGCAACCAATCCATTATCAGGTGATGAATTCAGAAAACTTACTTACAGGGGAAAGGGTATTACGGAAAGAGAAAGAGCAACTTGGACCAATTCAATGCACCGTTGTCCATAATGCTATGGCTCAAATAACAAACCTTCACCATGTGCCCTATGAACATCACACTGATATCAGCAAAGCCAGAGTCAAACAAGACAATCAGGATGTGGGAAAACATGGTGGATTGGTTAAAGAATCATAACCTATTTGCTCAAGGAACAGCATTAGTTAATGTGACCAACGGAGGTATATCCCTAAGAATGGAAAGAATAGAATCAACTGTGACCAAGTGGAAGAAGATGGGAAAGATATTCAAATGACGCTGAACCAATGTGATGGAAGTTACCATAAAACAAGCAAATAAGATCCAAGCTATATTGGAGCTTCGAAAGGGAATAAAAATTGAAGACCAAGTTATCCACATTGATGCAGGTGTCTTGTTCTCTAGGTTAAGTGTCAAATGATGTTATTTTCATGTATTGATTGATTGATTGATTGACAGATTGATAAGACATCTAAAAATTACAGGAAAACTTTGTGTGGTTGCAGAAGGAGAAGCTGGCTCTCAGAGAACAAACTCCAAGCATGAAGTTTGAAAAATCAAGTTCATTTCTTTAATTCAATTTTATTTTAATATTTCTCAAATCAAATATTACTACTTGTTACCAATTATCAACTGCAGTCAATCTAAGTAACCAGAGGTATTAGAGTCAATTACATAGAACATGGATTGTTTATAAAGTAAGTTTAAAAAATTAGTTAATTTTTCAAAAATTCAGTTTTATTTTCATACTTCTCAAATCATACATTACAAAGTCATTGCACATGAGAAATGGTACTTGAACAACTAGATATCGATCAGCAAAAAGCAACTAGAGTTTTGCAAGTGGACATAGAAGTGATGAAATCAATTGCAAGATAACTTTGTTTTTCTGTTAAGCATGATATTCTAAAAAAACCAAGTTCATTTATATAATTCAATCTTATTTTCATATTTCTCAAATTAAATATTACAAAATCATTCCAAAATATTAATTAAGTTTATCTACAAATCAGTCCATTTTTTTTTAATTTAATCACCATCATCTTGAGCAAAACTAAGGACATTACAACAGTAACAGACAGGACTCTGAGATCCAACATTTGTGTCAAAACCATCATTCAAATTGATTTCAGTGAAAACTTTGAAAACTGTCAACAGTCATGAGTTATTTGGGATACATGTGGTATGTGAGATCTGACAACAATGTTGCAACTGATGGATGCCTGTCACATGTTAAAATTAGCATGCAACATGCATGCTTCCATGGCTGCCATCAAGATAACATCAGGAATGGCAAGATGGCAGCATATTGTAGATGTACATGAACTTCAGGAAAATATGGGTCTCCAGCTGGGGAACAGACGACACATTGAATGGGACAGTCAGAAGATGAATGTCCAATTGCCCGCACAAAAGATGAGCGCATCTGTTGCTGACGCTCTGGATTATATCTGCGTTTGAACACCACAAACCACAAATTCCGTGATACACAAGCAACCTGCGAATATCTCCAACAGATTGTTTGATCTACTTAATAGCAGAAGTCCAAGGGCCCGATCGAGGTTGGGAAAAGCTGCATAGATATCTTTGAGAACAGGGCCATTTGGGAAGAGGTGTTTCATCATGCTAAAGAGTTTCTCATTCCTTTACGGGACTTAGACAACCAGCCTGTCTACTTGGGTTGCAGGAAAACAGCGGCCTTGTTGTAACAATGATTAGCATCACAACAAATAAACCAAAATCATGATGCTGATGTATTGTACATTTGTATGTATAACTAGGGGTGGGCTATAGAGGGTCATAGTTTCAGAACATGCTCATCACACCTTAGTTTGTTGAGTTGATGGCTACTGACCACAAATCAGCAAACAAAAAAATCAAAATCAAAAATTTCGGACTGCTTTGGCCAAAATTGCGATAAAATAAAATTGATCGCAATTTGAGCAAAAAATCCAGTATTTTGTCATTTTATATCTCATTTTTCACTATTTTACTTCATAGAATATGTTTAATGGTGTAAAGGATCACAAGGAATCCATTTTTCAAGGTTTTGTTAAATTTGCACTTTTCGTTTCTGAGAAACGGCCATTTTTGGTCAAAATTGAGTGCGAGGGCGCTTTTCATTAATACTCGGTCGTTTTCAAACATTGGAGGCTTTTGAGCCCCTACAATGAAAGTAAATATTTATTTTGACACACACAGGAAATTTGAACATTCTATCTCAAACGGTATTCATACAGTACTCTTTTTTGTGTTTCTCAAATGCCGTTTCCAAGTCTAATTGAAATACTGTATGGGTCAACGAACTTTTTTACCATGTATTTTGAATGAGACTGGTTTTTAACACAAAAATTGACACTGCGACCAAACTATTTGCAGTAGACCATTCATATTTCTTGGGTGCATAAATGTAATGATTGTTTTCAATTATGAATGCTTTTAAAGAAGTAGCGAGTGACAACTTGCGAGTAACGATGGAAAGCGCCCTCATGCAAAATTTTGAGCAAAATTGTCCGTTTTGCAAAAACGGAAAATCCAAATTTTACAAAACCTTCATCAATCGATTTCTAGGCATTGCTTTCATAAACTGAAGTTCTTTATGGCAGGAAAAAACAATTAAAAGAAAAGAAAATGATAAAAACATTGGATTTTTAAGACTGCTGGCGGCCATCTTGGATTTTTCGAATTTTAGGCAAAAGCAGTCCGAAATTCGCACTTTTTTCAAATTTTTTTTCAGATTAGGTGTCGGTACCCATCAACTCATCAAATTAAGGTGTGATGAGCATGTTCTGAAACTATGACCTAAATATGACCCTCTATAGCCCACTCCTAGTATAACTTTTGATAGAACCTCTGCTATAAATGTTGGGAAAAAGGGGCAAAGTTTTTCAAAGACAAACTAAAGTATAACTTGTTGTGTTCAAAAATCAAGCCCTTCTTTTTATAGTAAACCAGCAATATTTTGGCACACAATTCATAAGATGTTTTCTGCAAATGTAGATGTCAAAAGTAAATCAACCAAATCCTATCACTGATTAATTTTTATTTAACCTTGAAACAGGTGACCAACAAAATACCATCAACACATAAGGGAAGGCGTCAAAATAGGATACACGGCTTTCCTGAAGGATCCTTTTCATCCCGATTTTTCGGGATGTATTGTTCTCAGCCCGACCGTCTTATCTTTCAGCCAGGATATCGCGGGTTCCTGTGGCAGCCCACTGCGAGTTCCTGGACCACTTAATGCATGCAGACACATTGAGAAAATATCTTTTAAGTATGTCAGGCAACTGCGGGTTCCTGTGCCACTTTTCATAATGACATGTCAATAAATTCACTTAAGTACTTCGGGTTACTGCGAATTCCTGCTATAGCTATTAAATTGTGTTTAATTCGACACACTCAAGACAATACCACAAACCACC
>JXSR01S027249.1:4601-16891 GCA_000969725.1 Ophiothrix spiculata | reverse complement strand
AGTGATGCATGGTAACAAAATTCAAAGTTGCAATAAAGCATGAATTAATGTAAGTGCGTCATCTACGGATGCTGTTACCTAGTTTTTAATTGTTGATGATTTTTATTCGGTTGCCTTTATGTTTTGGTAAAGTTTTCTACATGTAGCACACTATACGACATATAGCACACTGAAGGGAACTTGTCAAAACCTACTGTTCTAAGTGTGTGTTAATCCTTTAAATCCCTGACATGTATTATCTGCCAAGTACTAAGTATGGGTGTAAATGGAATGTCAAAAACCTTACTGGCAATATTTTCTTGTTGTTTTGAAATAGGTACTATAGTGCTAGAACCACCATCCATCACATCGGCGATAAGTTCCACAACTGGAATCGAAGTAATATGGAGTGCACCCATGAGAACGAACTTTGATCACTACCTAGTTATGTATCGAGGGTGGAATGTGGAAGTTGTACAGAAGAATGTTACCGTGGAAACAACCGTTACTATGGTTAGGTTATCGGATTTGATACCAGGGGAGACATACCGGGTATCGGTGGCGGCGATCAACGGGACTATGATGGCAGTTAGCACACCTCAAAGTGTTACTACTAGTAAGTATTTGGGATTATATTGTTAAAGGGATTATCCGTCATCCTGAATCTGAAATTTCATTTTTTCCTGCACATGATAATTTTTTGGTGTTACAGGAACAGCATACAAACTTATCACTGTGATTGTTTTATCAAAAACAAAGAAATGTTGAAATTAGAGACAAAATGGTCTGAATTTAGGGTTACCGGTAGCTCAAAATTCCAGGTGGCAGCTGAATGACACTGTTGCTTTGATTCACACCCTGGTCACATAACCACCGGTGTCCGACCAGCGTCTGCAAAGCCGCAACGCCGGTATGACATCGGTATGACACCGCTGAATGCTTGCGAGCTCTTGCGATGCCCGGTCGGACACCGGTGGTTATTAGACCATAACTGAAGACATCATATACGAGCCACAAGGTTTTAATTCAGAATTTAATTCTTGCGGCATGCTTCCGGCGTCTTACGGCGTTACGGACACCGACCGGACACCGGTCGGACTCCAGTCGGTGTCCGGCCGGTGTCCGAGCCGCAAGCTTATGTGACCAGGGTATCCGCTTTATACAAGGTCAAATTTTATCCATTATTGAGGTGAAAAACTCAAAATAAAAGAGAAACATTTCTCATAATTGTCCAAGAGTGATATTTTGAAGAAACTAAAGCCAAGGAGTATGAAAGTTGGGGAAGGGACACACAATGCGAAATTGTGAGTAAAACGGGGTTGATTAAACTCAATTTGTAAAACGATTAATGTTGATTTCCAATTTTTTAAATGTGTTTGCACTATTAAGTAAGTACACATTAGGTCATTAGGCTATACAGCAAAAGACACAATGTTTGTGTGTGAGTACATGCATGGACTTGAACTTGAACCTGCAAGGAGTGTGCTTGTAATCCTACACCGTGCAGTTCAGGATACAAGGCTGTATGCTTGGAAATTTAATTGTGTTGTCATTGTAAGGTCCAGGTTGGTTATGGTTTTAATGATTCTGTATTCTTTTTCAAGATTTGGAAAATCATGGGCAATCCCTGTAACTTCAAAATATTTCAATTGACTCAATTTGCAGCCTGAACCCAGTTGTTGTCTAGGCTTACTACCGCTTACTAGATAAGATATGATATTTAGGTCTTCAGAGTGACAGATTTTTGGCAGGAGTTCTGTAATTGGGATGCAGAAGTGGTGAATTTAAAGGTGTAGGTTCGTATCTTAGCAAGTGCGTAATTTACTTTTAACTGATTGATCTTGACCTCTGAAATGCATATTGTGAGATTTTAACCTCATCTTGCTTCTTGTTTTCACCTGAGAAGCAAAAGAAAGTATGCAACCCTGGGGATGAGGCTGCTATGTAAATACATAAGAAATATGAAATAGGTATACCAAATAGTTTTATATTTCATAGATGAAGTATGATATTTAGGTCTTCAGAGTGACAGATTTTTGGCAAGAGTTCTGCAATTGCAATGCAGAAGTGGTGAATTTAAAGGTGTACAAGTAGGTTTGTATCTTAGCATGTGTGTAATTTACTTTTAACTGATATCTCCGAAACTGCATGTATAAAGAATTTGGAGGTGAAATTTTGGATTTAGAATTAGAAAAATATGGGCTTTCATATGGCATCAAAAAATATACTAAAGACTCCCAAAAAAGTATCGCCTCACCTTGAACATATGGCTCCTGTGCCAATACGGAATACGTAAACGTAATTTGAAGATCATGTTCACAAGCGCTGGAGTTTCAGCTTTCATTTGACACCCTATTTTTGACAATTAATTGAGAAACACTGAAGTTATGAACATTTAAAATCCTCGAGGTCATTTTGTAAAAGTTGCAAATTTCTTTTTTTGCACTGTACAAACCAGAAACACAAGACAAAGGATCAATATGAGGTGAGTGAGTTTGGTCACAGAAGCGTGTGGTTTTTCGAAAGCACACGTCATGGGGTTCAAAGCATCATCCATCAAGATATTTTTTTTTTCATCTTATTAATGATGAGAAACGATCTAAACTTCAGATTCAATTGGTAGGCATAACTAGGCTTAAAAACAAATTGTGCAGCGTTATTCGTCCTCTAATGTGGTCGGGTACTTCCGCTATGTCTTTTATGCTAGCAAAACCTTAACCTACCAATTGAAGGTCGTTTCTTCGGTTCTTATTATTAAAAATTAATGAAACATTTTAGAAAAAATAATGGATGATGCTTAGACACTAATGATGCATGCTTTTGAAAGACTGCGTGCTTCATTGGCTAAACTCACTCTCTCATATTGATCCATATTTTTGCGTTACTGGTTTGTACGGTATAAAAAATGAAATTTGCAACTTTTACAAACCGACCTTCAGGGTTTTAAAAGTTCATAACTTCGGTGTTTCTCAGTCAATTGTCAGAAATAGGGTGTAAAATGAAAGCTGAAACTCCAGCGCTTTTGCACACAATCTTCAAATTATGTTTGAATATTCCGTATTGGCGCAGGAGCCATTTATTCGAGGTGAGGCGATATTCTTTTTGGAGTCTTTACTTCTGCTTGAGCCAGGGGGATGAGAATGTGATCGGAACCTACACCTTTAAGGTCTATGGTTTTAAAAATATTGGGATAGAGCAAGCAGTAGATTCATTAGGAGCAGATAAAGGAATTTAATAGAGGGGCACTATTTTGGTGGTGCCTTTGTCTCCTAGTCAATTGCAGCCCTGTAATAACCCTAACTCCCAAACGCTTAAAAACTAAGTCCGAATACGTCATACAAAAATTTCCTGTTTCCCCTGGGATTTGAACCCTTGACCTCTCGCATCCCGTTCCAATGTCCAGCTATGGAAAGCCACCGAGTATGGCCTGGCATGGCAGCACTTTCGTGCCCATCTGTATCCCCGATCTATGACGTATTTGGACTTAGGCGAATTTCTTGATTTTTGCTTGTTGGATTTTGTTGGACTGGGACGCGTTAAGGTTATAAAAGATAATTGATACAGGCCAGTATCTAAGCAAAAATTAAAATAAAGGGGGAGGGAGGGTTAAATCTGCCCCTGTCTGTCTTTGTGTTTTTAAATATGGTAGATTGATGGAAAGCAAGGATGGCAATCAATAAGATCACAAAATTGACATTGATATTTTTATTTAATTCGTAAACTTTAACTCTGAAGAAATAGGACTATAATTAGGACTTTTCTCAAAAATTCAAAGCAATAGAGGTATAAGACATAATAAGACATAATTTATTTTCTTTCCACATACATGTAAATACAGTGTGTACACAATTATAAACATTATGGCACATTAACTTAATAAACATTGTGGAAGAGAGCAAGAAAATAAGCCAAAGGCCTGTCAAGTTCTTGTCTCCAGTACAGAATAATATAAAATTACAAATGTAGGCTTGACTTCCTCCCAAACCACAATTCGATAGCCAAAGAGTGGAGTGGGAAGAAGGTATGGCAAAGAAAAAATACTAAAATTAATGCAACAGTGTCTGTAAGATCAGACTAATTAAAAGGAAACCAAATTTAGCAAGAAAAATGAACAGAAATTGAATCAGTAATATCAAAAATATAAAAATATATTCCTCAACTTAATTTTTGAAAGAGAGCAATTTCATGTTTAACTGAAAAATATAGCAAAAATAATGCTGCTGTACCTTCCTCTCAAACCACAATTCGATGGGTATTCCTGGCTGATCCCTGAAAAGGAATTGCAGATCGTGGGAGATCTCACGTCCCCTCCACAATACTATTAAGATCTGTGACAAAAATTGCATTAGATGTTTTACAAAACTCATGTATAGTTATAGAACAAAATTTGAACTAGTGCCATTTTTCTGATCTCATTTCCCAAGGACTCTACTGAGCCCGAGTAGTACGTGATTGAGGTTAGTTTATTGGTATTCTATTGGGACCCAAGCAGCACTAAAAATGGTAAATTTAAACTAAGTTGAACAAAATGGAATTCAAATATAAGCTTTCTAAAACTCACGTTTGTGAATAAAGCTCAATATGAACACCCTAAATCCGGGGGGGGGGGGGGGGGGGTACTTAGTACAAAAGGGGTTATGGGGATGTGCTGCAAATTTGGGTGGCAAAATCAGGCTTTCTGGTATTCCAATCGGTCCTTTTTCTTCCCAAAATGTGGTATTTTGATGGGTTTTCTTTTCAAAATTTCGGAAATGTGCGCCAAATGCCGCAAATTTGGACATTTCTTATCAAAATGTTAGAAAATTTTGCCAAAATAGAGCAAATTTTGACAGAAAAAATGAGAATTTTGATTAAATCTGGCTCGAAATTTAGAAGATTTGGTATATTGATGGGTCAATTTTTCTTAAAACTGGTATTTCGATGGGTGGCTTTCCAAATTTCCCAAGAGGCACGTCCCTAACCCTACCCAAACCAAATTTGAGTGCACCTGCCTTAAATCCATAGTCTCTGGCAAATAAGCTTCATTGGAGTTCGAGTTCGGCTTGGGCAATGTCAACTTGACGCTATGACCCCACCGTAGGTCAATGTATGCAGCACGACTAAACTCTACCTTGGGTCACCAGCATTTTTACCCCGATTTTACCCCTAATATCTCGGTCAAAAAAGATCGCCCGGCGATTACGACCGCGCATATATACAGGCATGATTAACTTCAGGTTTTTGCCTGAATTCAGGCAAAAATGCTTGGATCTGCACTGTACAAAAGTATTGGGAAATTCACATTTTCAGGCAAAATTACAAAAAGCCATAACCATCCCTGTATATATAGATATCTTATATAGGCCTAAGTATAAATTTCAGTCGTTGTTTTGTCAATAAGAATTGTATTTTGGTTTTAATGGTCAATTTTGTGAAAAAATTATGAATTTATGACGTAGCATCCTGGTTTTATCATTATTCAAACCAATCCCATGTTGCAATGGACATTATATTCCGTTTTATCTACATGTGCAATTTTACTAATCGGGCTGCTGTACTGATACAGATTTACACCACAGGGCAAAATTTAGAATTATGGGATAGTGTCCAGCTGGCTTTATAATTATTCCCAGCTTTATCCCATGATGCAGTACGATAGTCAACACAAGTTAATTCCATTAACCGTACAATTAGGTGACCATATTAACAAACAGCACACAACATGCATTATGGGATTAAGGCAAAAACACAGATGTGTTCTGGCCATCACTAGTAAGATCAGTACAGCCAGTCCTCAGGTCACTTATAAGCAGTGAGACCATTGATTTTCTAACATGCATATAGATTTTCAAGATTGTGAGTGCATAACAACAACAGATTCTCGGCCCGCATAATGACTTTTGCAGTCCGACTTCGCTTTCCATCATAATTTTACTAAGAAAAAGTTTCTATGTGTGACCTGGGATTCCTGAATGGGTGAATGGGGGGTTATAGCTTTGATTTTTTTAATACCATTGAACATGCGCGCCACCGGGTTACAGAGCTGTGTGCTCTGTAAGCCAGCCGCACCTATGATACGCATACACCCTAATTCACCTTATCCAACCACCACACCCCTAAGACCATTGCATATCTGGATTGGGGTGGATTTCAAAATTAGTTGTTTGGTTTTAGAAATAGTTGACAAGTTCTTTATTTCACTACTTCCACAATAACCCACTTACAGTGTTTTTAGATTGAAGGTTTTCCATGTTTAAGTAAATGTATATGTAGCAAAATTATGGAGAGGGTTGTGTTTAATGTTGTTTTTCCTCACATTAAAAACCAAATTCACCATCTTCAACATGGGTTTGTCAAAGGGAGGTCTACTACTACCAAATTACTTTCTGTTTTTCATGAAGTAAGTTCAATTATGGACAGAGCTGGTCAGGTAGATATGCTTTATTTAGATTTTTCAAAAGCATTTGACAGTGTTTCTCATAGTTTGCTTACTCATAAGTTGCAGTCCTTTGGCTTTCACTCAAATTTGCTCAACTGGTTCCGGGGATATCTTTCAAATAGGGAACAAAGGGTTGTTATTGATGGGTGTAATTCTGATTGGCTTCCTGTCATCTCAGGGGTGCCGCAGGGTTCAATTTTGGGGCCTATGCTTTTTCTTTGTTTCATTAACGACATGCCCAGCTCTGCCCATAATTCTACATTGGCTTTATTTGCTGACGATTCCAAATGTTTTAGATCTATAAAAGGTACTGCTGATTGCCAGTTGCTCCAGGCGGACATTGATTCCCTTTACGACTGGGGTATGAAGTGGGATTTACATTACCATCCTTCCAAGTGTCAAATTATATCAATGACCAGGTGTACCTCACGGGCGATCAGTTTTGATTATAAAATGAATGGTACTGTTTTGAATCGGACTACCTGTATTAAAGATCTTGGTATTGACATTTCTTGTAATCTTGTCTGGGATCAGCATATAAACCGCATTGTCAGCAAGTGCAATAGAAAATTGGGTATGATTAAACGTGCAATTGGTTTCCATGCTCCTGAAAGAGTTTCCAAAACGCTTTTTTCAGCTCTGGTCAGGAGTGATGTGGAATACTGTAGTCCCCTGTGGAGTGGTACATCCAAGTGCAATATTCAGCGCATCGAGCGTATCCAGAGGCGGGCAACAAACTTTATTTTGCATTACCCTGGTCTAGGCTATAAGGAGCGTTTATCTCAGCTGAATATTTTACCTTTGTCATATAGAAGAGAAATTAATGACCTTACTTTCTTTTTTAGATGTAAATATGGCTTATACGATCTTGATTTAAAAAAATTTGTTGTTTTTAATAGTGACATTCAGGGCCGTCCTTCTACCAGATCTTCTGCTGACGATTTGTTGCTCGTCCGTCAACGTTGCAGAACTGAATCTCACAAGACCTCATATTTTCATCGTATTGTTCCCTTTTGGAATCAGCTTCCATACAAAATTAGGTCTTGTGCTTCCCTCTCCTTGTTTAAGGTGCAGTTGAATGATTTCTTTACATCCAAGTTTACCGATTCCTTTTTTTCTTCTTCCACCTGTTCCTGGGTTTCAAATTGCCGCTGTGCAACTTGTAGACCATATTGAAACTTTTCCCTAAATTTTATTTATTTATTTATTTTTTTTCAATTTCCCTTTTTCTGCAATTATGGGATTTGTTTTTACCCATTTTTGCTATTTTTTCCTGCATGGTTTAATTGGGTGGGGGGGGGGGGTAATCTTCTTTGAAATCTGGTAGGACGGTCCTAGAGGTGCTTGCACCTGTTTGTCCTTACCATTCACTGGTCTTTTAAACTCAATTTTTAGCAATTTTAATGTATTTATGTCAGTTTTGATATTCTGTACTATGTGCAATATTATATATTTATGATATGTACCAGTGATAAAGCGTAATAAAATAAATAAAGTAAAAACTGGTATCCTATTTTTTTCGGTCTAGCCAGTTTGTTAATGTACTGCCAAATTTTCTAAATGTTTAATGGACTAACAATTTTGATAACAAATCTTAATTAGTAAATATTGATTGTTATTGCTGAAACAAAGTGGATGTAATTGAGTGTAGTTGATTACTTGCCTAGTGTAGGCCTGGCCTTGTGAATTAGTATAGCCAGAAACAAATCAATCTATTAAACAACAAATAATGTTTATTATGGCAGTTAAAAAAACACAAACAAGTGCATCATCATCCCCAATTTCTTTTCCAGACATTGCAAGATTTTATACATCATTTGAAATGTTAATGTTCATACCCATTTTCAATATATGCAAAACAAAATTATACTTTATGACATTTCTGAAGGTTTTGCTCAAATTTGTCTCAATATTTGGTTCTTGACAGTTATTACTAAACATAGTGTTTTTGAGATTTTTGCATCATTTGAAATATTAGCGGCATATTTGACAGCATGCAAAGTTTCATTGTCAAATTCAAACCCTAACAATGATAAATACTGCCCTTTATAGTTAAAATTTTAAAATTGACCTTTTTTGGAGATCTAATGCAAACTCTAAATTTCTTTTGATTATCTGCAATCCATGATGTGAAAGGAATGTTTCGGTTTCTTTCTTGATTTATAGCATCAATTAAAAAATACATTTACAGAATAGCCTCATACCCAAGATCAACAAACAAAATAAATTTTTTGACTTTTCTGATGGTTTTGATCAAAATGTTCCCGATATCTGGTAATTGACTGTTTTTTTTTCTATTTTATGAAGTGTAAATCATACTCAAATAAAACTTAAAAATGTTGTCAAATAAAATTTATTCCCCTTTAAGAATGCTGTGCACTTGATTTGATTCTGCAATAAAGTTCTTCAATTTCCTCGAAGTAAATTGATGAATGTGGTTTTTGTTTATTGCATCTTTTGGTAAATTAAACATTGGAGAATTTCAGTACTGATCTTGCAATGGTTGCCATGGAAATTGGGTGATGTTTTATTTGAAATATCTTGTAAAAACAATTGATTTTCAAGATAACATTCATTTCTTAGTGGAATAATTAGTACCAGTAGTAGCTAGTTATAAGCAAGCACAGAAGACAAGCAAAATTAGCAAATGCATTTTCCCCATAAATTTGCTACACTGTACAAAACCAAAATGTAAACCCACAAATATTTATTGTCAAATTTGCCTGACATTCATATTTTGCTGCTATGAGCAGCGGGGACAGCTTGCTAGTCCGAAAGCTCACTAGTCCAACGGCTCACTAGTCCGACGGCTGGCTAGTCCAACAGCTCGCTAGTCCGAATTGTAATTTAGGCTCGCCAGTCCGAATTTTAAATAGACTCGCTATGTTCTTGAGGAGACTGCCGAGGAAGATTACCAAATCAAACATATTGATATGATTTTTACATACATGAAAAATAACCAGGTATATAGACTAAAATAATCTTGAATATGAAGATACTTAGTTATATTATTATATTATTATGATTATGTCTGTAAAGATGGCATTCTTTGTTACATATATACTTATACTGCAAATTACCATGGAATCTTTATGGCTAATACCCAAAGCCCCTTTCATCCCCAAATGCATTCAGGAAAAAGTATAAATTTCAATATAGATGCAAGTGTGAGAAAAAGGTCCCTTGTATGGCTTCTTTTTTAAACCAGAGAGCCACCGGCTCAGTAACCCATGCACGAAAGCCCGTTAGCAAAAAAAAAAAAATGACTTCAAAGAAGCATTTTTTGAACATTGTTTTGTTTTAAATAGGGCCTATAGAAAATGGTTAAAATCAATATAAAAATCATACACAAACTTGTTAATACAAAATCTATACTTTTAAACCATAAAATATCAACATAGAAAAATGTGCTTCCTTGAAGAGATATGGGACGTTTAAGTTCAGACTTTACTATACTTTTACATACAAATAGATATTTCAAAATCGCTCAACCGGATCTATCGTACTACCAAATTCTCTGAATTCATTATATATGATGCGTCATGTAATTTTAGTAATTTGAAATTTTGAGAGATTTTAACCTTACCACACCACCCCCACCCCCATCCCCACATGCACCCCCGAAAAAATAAATCAATATTTATCTATACTTGTAAACCATAAAATATCAACATAGAAAAATATGCTTCCTTGAAGAGATATGGGACGTTTAAGTTCAGACTTTTTTTTAGTAATTTGACCTTTCGTGACCCCAATGACCCCCTGGATGACCTCCGATCAAAAATTCCTGAACACCCCGAAGAAGGCCCCACCCAAGGATGCCTCAACCCAAGTTTCGTCGAAATCGGTCGAAATCTGTAGACGAAGAAGCGTTTTAAAGAATTTTGGAAAGCGCCCTCGTTTGACCCCCGATGACCTCGGGTCGCAAAAAAGCGAACACCCCCGTAGCCCCTCTACCCAAGGATCATCCTGTGCGAGTTTCACGAAAATCCGTCGAAGCATATACGAGAAGAAGCATATTTACGAAAGTTGAACGATAGATAGATAGATAGACCGATAGATAGATAGACTAGATCATGGTTCTATAAACCCAGGCACTATGTGCATGGGTTAAAAAAACCTCTTAAATTTGCATCAAAATGGTTCAAATATTACTACCCTTTAAAAAATTAACTCCAAATTAGTGTGTGTTTTGCAGGGAATTTTGTTTTTTATGAATATCAGTAATATGGTCGGTTTCATGCATGTAAAAATTTCCAGTTTATAAGTAGCCTGTCCATTAATTAAGCACTTCAATTTTTAATTGAGGTAAATTGATTGGGGTACCTGGAAGTCATTTCACCCTGGATTTAATGATATTGATTTATCCTGATGTTATAAAAAATGGATTTTAAATCTAAGGCAAAGCTTTGATTGTAAATGCACAATCATGATGTGGGTATGCTCCAATAATAATGTGTCTGGTCCAAGCGCCGTCCAATCGAGCAAGTACGCGCTAATTTCCGAGTAGGTAAGTGCCGCAATACGCATGTGCATACGCATACTCCGAGTAGTGTTTTGAAGCTAAAAATTGCCATATTTTAGTATTTTTCTGGAAAATTAGTTTGGTGACCCCCAATTTTTATTGTTTTATTTGAAAGAACATACTTTGGCGCAACTTTTGTGAAAAAATTGACAAAAAATTTCAGGATAAAGTTTTTGAATCAACACTAAATAATGTCACTTTTGCCACATTTCCCATAGACCCTGTACTAATTTTTCCCCAAAACCTCAACTTTTATGCAAAAACGAGTCCAGTGACCCCCAATTTTTATTTTAAAAATCAGTTCTGCATCGATAAAATATCATTCATGCCAATATTTACTAGAATATTTCTGGCAGATCTATCATGGACCAGACACCTTAACTCGAATATGGGCCATATTTTAACATGCCACTTAGAGAGTTTATGACCATATTCTCTTAAAGGGTCTAGCCTAGATTCCACTTCAAATGAAAACTTATGCAAATGCACTAAATATAGTTTAAAAATGTAATGAAATCCCCCAAATACAAAATTGAAAAATCTACACAGAAATGGCTCAAATGGAGAGAAAATTAATTTGTAATATTATTCTGCGATATTGGTGTGACCATCCAGTGTATTTTTAAAATCCTAAATTATTTATACCTCAGATGGATTTACCAGATAAAAGATCAAACAACGCTCGTAGAGATAATTTGTTAAAATAGAAACAATGTCATTAAAAATAATTTGTTTTCCCATCACAGGTGTAGAAACAAGATATTTAAAAGATTTTAAACTCTAGAAACACTGTTTCACACCACTTGTTTTCTCCAGAGGCAACAAAATCAAACTAGGTAAAAAATTGCTATTTTCTCCAATATTATACAAAATCATGTAAAACTACTGGTAGGTTATATCACTATAAACATGTTCTATAGATTCATGTAACAAAAATAAGTAGGTACAACAGTAGCGGAAATAATCAAGGCCAGTCTCTTTATTTGTGTGTTTGAGATACGGTCTTTTCCAGAACTTCTCACAAAATCAATGAGCAACATGTTCAGTATTAGGCCAAAAAAAGAAACAAGTTTGTGTCTGGTAACCTGCGCGCGTTTTTGTTAAGTTACATATTTCCAGCATTTTTTTTTTTATATTTGGTATCAAATTTTTTTTTTTTTACTGTTGATAACAATTCCGTAAAAAAGCTTGCTTGAGACTTGTGTAAAAACAAACAAAGATGCATATTATTGAACATGAAAGAGAAACCAATGGCGGCTAAAGTTATATACATATTTCCCGCATTTTTTTTTTTCATATTTCGTATAAAAAAAACCAACTTTTTTGTTGATAGATAAAATAATTCCGTAAAAAGGCTTGCTGGAGACT
>JXSR01S027247.1:54182-68365 GCA_000969725.1 Ophiothrix spiculata | reverse complement strand
TATGAGGAGAGGTAAAAATATGATCTTTGTAATTATTTTCTTCAATACGTGAGTCACGTGACCCAATAGAAATACACGTAGATCGTTCCCTAAATTTGCGTTTTTGTAATTCCTCATCCCTAAATCTAGGATCTTCTATAAATCGTGTCCGCCACCGCCTGTTACGAAATGAAAGTGTTATGCCTGTTGGGAGATTCTAAAACCGCCGAGACTCAGAAGTTTTTTTTAAGGTTTGCAAATGTCGTATTGTGGCTGCTTTCTTCGACCGGACAGGAGAGAAATTTGATACATGACACTTGTCTTTTTTCGTTAATGCGGTTGTACTCACACACACGTTTTGTTGATATCTAAAATTTGTGACACCTTCTTAAGAACCTTTTGATGACAAGAAGGTAACACATAAATTTTGAATGCAAAACAGTTATAGAAATAAATAGTTAGCAGTCTACTTCAATTTCGGCTCGTTTGATTTCCAATTCCAGGTTACATTATGTCACTCTTTTTTATTTAAATATAATGTTATACAATTTCCTTTTAGTTTAGTTTTCTTAACTGTAGTTGATTTCATTTAATCTTTAACTCTCCTTAATTAAACGTCTTGCTCTATCTGACAGTAATTAATGTCCAGCAGTACAACAAACGTTATTTTGCTTTGTAAGGACGAGGGATAATGAAATAGTTAGTTATTAGTTAGTTAGTTAGTTAATTTTTTAATGTTTAAGGGCAAAACAATCTATAAGCTCGATTGGTTTTCTGCTTGAGCCTTCTTCATGAGCAATATTTTCATTGCATGATTATTTTTGTTGTTTATTTTTTGCCGAAAAAAATGAAAAATATCAGATTTCCCTCTTCACCATACAGCTACATATTCGTCACCATTACCAACGGCTGTTTCGTATTCTACTCCAGAAAACGAGAATGATTTTACTACTTTGGAACACCTTGAAAGGACAGCAGTCACCGTTTCATATCCAACAACAGACATATTGACATCGCAATCAACCGATTATACACGAGGTGAGTTTACATTTGGCAAAAAAAATGAACTTTTCAGCTCTTATAAAACGATCATATCTTAATATCGAAATATTTTTATATTGTGGTTAAAAGAGTAAATCAAAATTTGATCATGTTGATTGATAAGCACATCATATTATCTGTGATTGTCCAACTCAAATGAGCCGTAAATGCAGCAAACTTCACTGTGTGCTACATGTGAAAATAAATGTCAAGGTCGTAATTTGCCGAAACTGAGTTTTTGACATATTCACAATCCTTGTGGTTATTTCAAACACCAGCATAGTTTCATTTCAAGAAAATAATCTGATATATGATTTTAAGTGTGAAATCTTGATGTTTTATGTTTTTTGTACAATGTAATATTTCTTGTAATTTGGCTATTCAGCCACTAAAAGAAATAGAATATAATGAATCTTGAATCTTGAAATATGAAATATATCCGTATATTTTTAAGACAATCAACAGAAAATATAGGGCTTACTGATCTTAAGTATTTGCAGGTAATTATTTGTGGTCAAAACAATGTTCATTCTCCTTTTAAAACATTTGAAGTAAGTTATGTAACTTTAAACAACCATTTAATTAATTCGTTAAAACGTTAGTCAAATGGTCAGTTTAATTCTAGTAAACTAACCCTCGTTTAACTATGATATTTACTACTGCACCGTTTCCCAAGGGGTGGCTATCAAAATGCTATGGCCATAAAATGACCTTAACATTGACAAGTCCTTAGTTTGAGATGAAAGAATCGCATCTTTCAATCCATTTTTTCTTATAAAACTTAAAGCATTAAACTTTATTTTGCTTATAAAAAGGTTCTATATATACGGACGATGGATAATAAATTAGTTAGTTAGTTAAGGTGGATTTATACTCTGTCGACTTGTCGTCGACAGAAGGTAACGGATTTGAAAATCAAATCAAGATTTTTTGACGGATGGTAATGACTTCCAGTGACACCTCGACGAAAAGCGACGACTTTTAGCGACCTTGACTGACGTAAAGCAACGAAGGCTGATGACGGGTTACGGAGGGTTGCGATGGCCGATGAAATCTGGGCTTTCGTCTTAAATTGTTTTTAATTTTGTAATGAAACGATATTAGTTGTGATAACGAAGGTCGTTATCATCCGTAAGTGATTTTCACGTCCGTTACTTTCATTCGACGACAAGTCGTCATAGTGTAAACCCACACTAAGATGCCAACGTCGCAACAGTCGTTGTTACTTCGTTTCTTGCAATTATGATTGCGTCAGTGATTGATGACATAAAACTTGACAATGACTACAAAGTAAAAAAGTATCGTTTGCAGTTTTCCATTGCCTGCCGTAACTTAACAGGATATTCGCTAGCCGTAGGTACAGTCTGCCGTCGTTGCTTTATACGTACAAGACTCACAATCGTCACCCTCCATTGTGAATTTGTGACGGTGCGAAACAGCATTTAATAGATAAGAGTCATTGTAATGCATCTGTTGATTTGTATTTCCAGACAATTTCGTTAATTGTAATGGTGACCAAACCTTTGCTTGCAATGATGGAAGATGCATTTCTCGAGAAAGAATGTGTGATTATAGCACATATGACTGTTCTGAAAACGAGGACGAGAGAGTCTGTTGTACAGAAGGCAAATGGGCATGTCAGAATGGTTACTGTATTCCGGATTCGTTGAGGTGTAACGGAGTACATGGCGATTGTCGGGACGGAAGTGACGAAACAAAAGAGGCTTGTGAAGGTGAGGATTTATTGGCCTTGATATAGACATGTTAGGGGCGAAAAAGTGCAGCTATTTTCTCATTCGAGCACTCAAACAAAAATAAATCGTTTTCAATTGCGCATAATCCACTACACCTTTCCCCTCTCGAAAACATCTCATAAAACTCCAACCCACCGACAATAGGGAGTATCGTACGTCTTAGACAGAATGCACAACGCTATAATTGCTACACAGAATTATAAATATGAGCTAGTAAAGCCCATCCTCGGTCAATTCAATCAAGTAGTGATCAAATTATATAAGTGGTCATGTGTTATATATTGGGTAACCTAATAAAGCGGTGGAGTAACATATTCCCTTACTGCACTATGATTTTCATGTCGTAATTCCCTTATTTTATGTCATACATTAGTAAATTTGTCATATGAGAGAGGAATAAGTAAATTTTCATAAAATGAAAACTGTATGGGTTGAGCTAATTTGGTTTTTAATTAGGATTAATTAATGTGTTAATTAATCAAAGCGGTGGAGGATGAGGAGCCCCTTATTTACATAATTGGGCGCTATTCCCACATACTTGCATAGATTTTCATAAAATTTGGACACAAGGATACTAAGGTAAGGTTACACATGTGACATAAAAATATATGGAATTGAAGGTGATCTGGGGTCATCTGGGGTCAAAAAACCTCTACGGTCAAGATAGGTACAAGTGTTTGCAAAATCTGTCACTATTCCCACATACTCTCATGAATTTTCATAAGATTCGGGCACTAGGATACCCCTTTAGAGGTTTGACATGTGACATGAAGAATCGGGAGTAAAAGTATTTTTAGGGGTCATTATTTGTAAATATGTTTGATCACCCTGACTATGCGATTGGATGATTAATGAAAAACTAAAAAGGAGTTTATCTGGAAGATACTGGATAATACGTGTGATGTATGTAGCTATACTGAATATTAAGCATGTTCTGGGTTACAAAATTGCATCTGGAAAAAAAATCATTTTTCAAATATTTCTTATGTTACACCCTTTATATTTTGTGCACACCCTGTATAATGACCTTGGAATTATATTAGGATGATTCCTTAGTTTTTACCCTTTAAGATATATACTTGTCTTATCCCAATGTGAGTAGTTTACATGACGCAAAGTGACAGCTCCTGGTTTTGCCCATTATCTGTGTGCTACCGAAAAGTAACCCAACTTATGATGCATGACCATGTACAACAATCCTTGTAGTTACCACTTCCAGAGTATTTTAATTTTTTTATCTTCTTTTATAATTCACCATCATCTGACCGGCATTGGCTTCTGCTTATTTTAACCTTTACTTGATGAAAAAGTAGCAACTTCTTTATCCCTTTATTTAGGTTCTTTTCCTTTCTTCATAATTTGTAGGCACTTGATGATTAGACAATAATAACTGCGCACCATCTTTTTGAGGTCATTGTTTCAAATCGGAGGTGTTTGTTTAGGGCCGAGGAACTTTTCTGAAGGAGCGTAGCTCCCGAAGAAAAGTACCTCGGTCATTAAACAATGACCGAATTAAAAGATGGTGCAAAGTTATTATTGTCATTAATAAACGCTCTTTCGACATTTTAATGCCTTTTATGTCATGTATGTGTAATTTATTAGAAACTCGATAAAGCTTACAGCAGTGTTGAAGAGGAATATCTCCAAGAGAAAATAAGTACCATCAGATCAGCTTCTCAAAGCAGGCAGAGTGGGAAGGCATGGGCAGTGATAAATGATGTAACTGGCAGAACATCAACCAGATCAGGTAGACTAAGAGGCAACACCTCATCAGAACGCTGTAAGGAATGAAGAGACTACTTTTCCACCCTACTAGGATCCCCACCTTCAGCTACCAACCCTGATGAGGAAATCCAAACCGTCAATGAGAACACTTTGCCAATTGAAACAGACGATTTCACAGCTGAAGAACTTCAGGCGGTACTAAGAAAATTGTCAAATGATATAGCTTCTGGCCTTGATGAAATACCTGATGAGGTTTGGAAATCTGGTAGTTTCAACAACATACTACTAGATATCTGCAATGGTACGCTGCTTAGAGGTGAAAAACCACAGGAATGGTCCCTAAGTGGAATAGTACCAATTCCTAAGAAAGGTGATCTCAGCAAGGCATCCAATTATAGGGGCATCAGCTTAACATCCATAGCAGCAAAGATCTTCAACCGCTTGATACTCAATCGCATTCGACCTCACATTGAACCTCTGCTTAGACCAAACCAAAATGGGTTTCGCGCTGAACGCTCAACTACTTCCCACATCCTTGCCTTACGAAGACTTATAGAAGGAATCAAGGACAAGAATCTTGAATGTGTCATCACCTTCATAGACTTCAAGAAGGCCTTTGATTCAGTGCACAGAGGTAAAATGCTCAAGATTCTCACTGCTTACGGGATTCCGAATACCATCGTCGAAGCAATCAATACCATGTACAATAGCACAAAAGCAGTTGTGTTATCACCAGGTGGTGAAACTGAGGCTTTCGAGATATTACCAGGAGTGCTACAGGGCGATACTTTAGCACCTTACCTGTTCATCATTGTGCCAGATTATGTGATGAGAATGGCAATCAGAGAAGGACATGCTGGGCTTTACAGTAACACCTCAAAGAAGTCGAAGGCACCCTGCAGAAGTCATTACCGACCTAGATTTCGCAGATGACATTGCCTTGCTATCCGACACATTACAACAAGCTCAAGAACTGCTGACCAGAGTTGAGGATGCTGCAGCAACAGTTGGTCTTATGATGAAAGCTTCAAAAACAAAATTTATGGCATATGACAACAAGACTGATGTTGCACTGTCCACATTAGAGGGAAGTCAACTAGACCAGGTCCAAGACTTTCAATACCTGGGCTCTTGGGTAGATGAGTCGGAAAAGGATTTTCATGTCCGAAAAGCCCTCGCATGGAAAGCTTGTAACAAAATGCGCCTTCTCTTGAAATCCAATCTACCAGACTTGTTAAAGATCAGCTTTTTCCGTGCAGCCGTAGAAAGTATTCTGTTGTATGGCTCAGAAGGGTGGACACTGACAGAAAGACTTGAAGCCAGGTTAGATGGGTGCTACACCAGACTATTAATGATGGTTCAAAACCTCAACTGGAGAGATCATCCCACCAGGGAGGTAATATATGGTGTTTACACAAACTATCAGAAATAGTGAGAGGTCGCCGCCTAAACTTTGCTGCGCACTGTGCTAGACGGCTTGAGGAACCAGTGCCTGGACTAATGTTCTGGACGCCCACCCAAGGGACACGTGCACAGGGAGGACCAAGGCTGACCTACCCAGTATTTCTTACACAGGATGCTGGCATTGATCAAAATGAACTTCTCAAACTCATGCTAAACAGACAACAGTGGAGAAATTTCATCATGGCTTCCGACCGCGGTCGACATAGACAGACAGATTAATAGATAGATGTGTAATTTTATGAAGAAATATTTTATTAAATTTATTTCTTACTTCAAGGTCTACTTATCCCTATAAGAGAATTGCGATCAGTCTAGGCATGACGATCATCGCGTAATATGACAAACACAACTCTGTGTGGTGCATACGCGCGCTTGACTGGCGTTTTATTAGAAAACGCATTCAGCGTTAAATGACATCACATACGCGGGTCATTAATAGAAGTCATTGTTACTTGATAATGACCGCGCAGTTGTTTGCGTAAAAGTAGAAATAATCTTAAGAGATTGGATCGCGCTATTACGCATGTTATTAATTGCAATTATCCACTCGCACTCCGTCTTTGTGAATACATTCCCTGCCAATGTAAATCTCGCAATAAGCTGTAATGATTACATGACTACAATAATGGCTGCTTTATAAATTGAATTACTTATAATTCAAGATTTCACCAATACGTCTATATGTCCAAGTAGAACAGTCAACTGAGCCAACATCAAAATCTCCCGCCAAGAATTTGCATATTAATACAGAAAAAAAATACAAGAATTTCCTAACAGTGAGTCGTACTTGCACTTTTTCAGTAGAACCTACAACTTTTCCACCAACAACTACTATTGCCATGACTCCTTCTAAAGGTTTGTATTTTAAGATCAATTGGCAGAATCTTGCATTATAGATGCTAAGCTCATGGCGGAACCATTTAGAACTCGGAATCACTATAGTAGTTTTTGAATATCGTGTCACCGTCTGCATATCAAAATAGTTAAACATATTTTGGATCAGATTGGGACAAGACTCCTGTCATCAACAAGTGTTATCCCAGCATACATTGTTAGTCGCAAATGTAAGTGCACGCTAAACTGAAATATGGGTAAACCAACACAATCAGCTTCACCTTTAAATAAAGTCAGAAATTGATTAAACTTTTAACCAATTTTGTTGTAACAAAGGATGATGGGATATTATACGCAAACATTTTAAATTGCTATGAATAGATTTATGCTGGTCATAGAACCTGATAAAGGCTGGTTATGTAAATCTTGAAATAATCAGTAGCAAGATTTAAGAGTTAATTAAAAATG
Source organism: Ophiothrix spiculata (assembly GCA_000969725.1). Taxonomy (NCBI): domain Eukaryota; kingdom Metazoa; phylum Echinodermata; class Ophiuroidea; order Amphilepidida; family Ophiotrichidae; genus Ophiothrix; species Ophiothrix spiculata. The sequence goes on along the minus strand of JXSR01S027247.1, from coordinate 61,100 downwards.
ATTGTCATGCTTGTTATACTTTAAGTGTTAGCATAGCATTTATCATGGCTCAAATATTACTGATTATTATGCTAAATGTTTCAAACTGTGAATTCATTTGAGTAATCACGTAATCTAGTTTCATTTCACCCGGCATTTTATACCCTAATGATCACGTGTGTATAAAAATGAATTGAATCAATGTGTGTATAAAAACTATTCTAGAATCAAACACAGACATGACTACAACTTCATGTACAATTTAATTTCGAATACCGAAAAGTGCTCCTATTCTGATTGATTCTACACTTTTAGAAAGTCAGAATCAAAAAAGGAAAAAATGGAAGGTTTTCCAGTATCTCTCACATATGTAATATCAAATGCATTTCTCTATAACTTCGCAATGGCTCATAAAAAAAGCGTTATGTATGAGCAATTTCACTAGCATACACTTTTTACTTTTACGCTGATTAATGACTCGCAATTGTGCTTTTGCAGTAGAAACGACAACTATTCCACCGGCGACAACTACCATTGCAATGACTACTCCTAAAGGTTGGTATTGTAAGATCTATTGGTGGAACCTTGCATTAGAATTGGTAAACTTCTGTCTTTTATAGGGTCATATATTTAATACAGTTATTAGCTTGAAATAATTGTATTGGTCAAACAATATTTTCATCAAAACTTAATTTAAAGCTTAAAATTTATTTTGAAATGTTCATTATAAATCATATATCATATCACTCTTAAATAGGATAAATTGACGAAAACTAAGCGGAATTCAAATGCCCCTGTTCAAATCAATAGTTACTAATCATTGCGTGCATTTTAGTTTTCGCGAGTAAATATACATTAAATGAAATTAAAGGTATTACGGAATAATAAGTCAAAATCATGATATCAAAATTGTGTATACTTTATGACTTCTCTCCAGGTTTTTTTTAAGCTCTTGTACTAAAGATGACGACCTTGTATATTTTATTTATTTTTCACTAGGTCCTTGAATGTAGGTCCTGCTGAGGCCAACGAGTTATGCTTTTGTCCGAATTGTTTCGTCAACCAATGGTATCAGATTGAGGTTTAGATGATAATTTGATTTCTGAAAACGATGATCATTCCCATAAAGTTTCCAATTTTTTGTTCCAAAGCATAACTGGGATCATTTCCTAGAGTTTGTTGCTACCCTTGTTCATTACAAAGAACCCTAATCAAGTTGGTGCATGTATTCAACATATATTTATTATATTTATATTGAACAAGTGAACGTGTCTTGGAGCGAATTTTTCACTCGAAGAGAGACAGTGAAAATCCTCTCTTTTAATGTTTTTGATATTCTTAGAAAAGGTTGTGTATTAAGTTACAACAATATTAGTGAAAATACAATAGACGTGGATGACAAGAAATTGCGCCCATGTCAGCTTTTGAAATACTATGTTGAAAAAAAAGCTATTGAGTATGCAGTGTAAGTTTTTGGCGGAATAAATGTTTCGGTTAAAACCAAAAATTGTGCAACAACAGTATTGAAAGTCTTGTAACAGCACTGACTTATTTTGAGTTTTGATGCAATTGACAATGAACTGTTAACCTTCTCTTATTATGCGGACGAGAGCTGAAGGTTTATTGAGACGTTTGTAATTTCAATGCACTCTGAGAGAATGTGTTCATTACCCAAGTAGACAATTTCATTTAAAAAATACAATAAAAAAGTATAATAATAACTGGTTTTAGTACAGCGATTTTCCACTTAGATCAAACCGCTCATGATTCTCTGCAGCTAGTAGTCAAAATGTTTACACTTCATTTAGGCGTTTTGCGGCCTTTTTCAAGCGCAAATCCTATCGGTAGTAGGAATGTAATATTTAACCTTTATGCAGCTTCCCATATCATGCACTCTTAGAAAGGAAGGATCAAATATGAGACAAAATTTAGGTATCAAATATGAGCTTACCCTTTAAGGATCAAAGTGATCCAAAAATAAGGATCACAATTCTTGATCCGAAAAAAGGATCAAATATTTCTTATAAAAAAGATCTGCCTAAACACATCACACTGAAGTGACCCTAGCAGGGTTTGAACCCACGCCGCACGCACACCATGTAATTACGAGACCAGCGCTCTAACCACTCGGCCACCGTGGACAGGCAGCTGTCAAGTGTGATGAAATCATCGTATTTATACCATGTACCATTGTATACATTCCCGGCTATGTAATGGATACGTGTACTCAAATATGAAACAAAAGATCACGTTAGATCCAAACGCGGTATCAAATATATCAAAATATATCCTTTCCGTATCAAAGTAATCCAGAAATACGGATCAAAACTTTGATATTGTAATAAAAAAGGATAAAAATAAAATGATCCTAAAACCGGATCAAAAATGATCCTGGTGAATTTGATCCATTTGTATATTTTGATCCGAAAAAGGATCAAAATGATCCACGTTGGATCAAAAGTGATCCTTAAAGGATCAAAATAAATGATCCGGAAAACTACTCGTATATTTGATCCCGGCTTTCTAAGAATGTGGGTGGGGTAAACTATGACGGACAAACGTATGATTAACGCAATACATAAACAACGTTAACTTACGAAACAAAATCGAAATAAAATACAAATTAAACATTCTCACTTTAAATGTTGTATCAGTTTGCAGGGATGATGAGTTCCGTTGTGCGGAATCGGGTCCGTGCATAAAACACTACCGACGTTGCGATAATTTCGCAGACTGTCCTAATTTCATGGACGAGAGGGGCTGCTGTGACGAAGAAACTCAGTTTGAATGTCGACTTAATGGCAAATGTATTCCAAAGAGTCAAACGTGTGACGGAAACCTGAACTGTCGTGAGGGTAGTGATGAAATGGATTGTCCTGGTAAGAATACATTTTGTTCAACAAGTGTTTGTTATCTTATAATTTTATATATAATTCCAATGCATCTTCTAATCAACAATGGATGCTTGTAGCTGTAAATCACCAAACATTTTCACCAAATACTCCTCTATGTGGTGTATTGAGTTTTTCATCAAATATTATACATTGGAATAATTTATATCAGATTATAAGATAACAAAGACTTGTTGTACCAAATATTTGCATGTTAGCTCATAAGAACTAAAATTAACCATATCTGCACTTAGATTATAATTTATAATGTGTACCGTAACCAGTGGCGTAGCCAGGGGTGGGCAAGGTATTTTTGGAGAAATTTTGAAGACCTGGGAGAAAAATAAAGGGGGCAGGAACTGCCTTTGCCCCATAAAATTACGACAATTAGAGCTGAAAATCCCTAAAATTTAGGTTGAAAACTTCATAAAGCACAATATTTGGCGGTTTTTCTTGAAAAACTCGACCGAGTCGGCCCCTTGGAACCCCTGTAAAGTCACTCGATAAAATCAATTGGAGAAATCTTGGGTGGTTTGCCCACCCTTGGAGAAAGGTCTGGCTACGCCACTGCACGTAACAGCTTCCCAACAACGCTCGGGTCGACGAAGCAGTGAGGATAAAGTGCCTTGCTAAAGGACACAACCAGGTGAAAATATATAACATAATTTTACTTTTTAAAAATACCCGGCAAAGCACTTTCTATAAACCTATTATCTACAGGTAAAATTGTGTCAAGTACTCCTTCATCCGTTGTTCTCAACGATTACAGCAACTATGGTTCAGTGTCATGTGACAACAATCACATGACAGTGTACATACCACGCATAATCGCTGGAGATATTGGTGCAGCTGATTTGCATTTTGTTGACGCAATATGTAACGGGACCAACCACAACAGTACTCATCTGCGTATTGACACGGAGTTTGGTGACTGCGGAACTTTGATGGAGGTACTTCAATGTTTTGATTATTTACTTTACATGAAGAACTCTCTTCTTGTACACATCGATGAAAAAGATTCAATTTTACAAACAAACATATATTCTATATTTGAATTATAATTAAATGACGATGATGATGATGATGATGATGATGGCGTCGAAGATGATGATGATGATGATGACGTCGATGGTGATGATGATGATGATGATGATGACGACGACGAAGACGACGACGACGATGATGAAAGGCCACAATCGAATCTCATCTCATAGCCTAATGCAAATGCTCACATTGAATCTGATGTTGTTGTTATTAACATAATTATTGTTAATGTTGCCCTTATATTATCTTTTCTTATCGTGTTAATTGTTATAGCGCTGACGATAATTGTTATAATCTAAAATTATAAAATTGATAACCCTTTCAATTGATCAGGTCAGAGGAAATAAAGTCGTATTTTCTAATATGGTCACGAACGAATTCCAGTCTGATGACAAGGATGACGCGATAACACGTCAACAAACCATAATTATTCCGGTTGAGTGTCTGGTTGATCGTGAAGGTCTTACGTCACTGAATTTCAACCCTGACGCAACCAGCATCATTTATTTTGAGGAAGGGCATGGTGAATTCAGTTTCAAAACACAGCTGTATCACGATGGAAATTTTAGTAACGTCTACACTGGAAATGAGTACCCTGTGAAGGTGAACGTCCAGGATGAGCTTTATGTTGAGTTAGAGGTATCCGCCGAGGAGGGGCTGCAGTTATTTGTTGATACTTGCGTTGCTACGACTACGGTGAACCCCTACTCAACTCCACGCTACGTATTTCTCGAAGATGGGTGAGATAAAACAATTATCTAATTAAATTTTATGTATAAAGAAACAACAAACCAGCAAACTTCCTTAATGGTCAAAGTCATATTTCGAAGGTTGAGAGCCACAAGGCCGTAGGCGTATCTACACGAAGAAAAAAGAGCCACAAGGCCGTATTTGCACCTTTGTTGCACTTGCAAACAAAGCTTTTTTTTTCTTCGTGCAGATACGACCTTGTGGGTCTCAACCCTCGATTTGTAAAGATTCATTTTGATATTAGAGTAGTATTTACACAATTGACGGAATTTTAGCGAAGTATTCTGTTGAATAGAAATGTTATTAAAACAAAAACCGGTATGGAATTTTGTATGGTTTGATTATGCTTAAATAAAGGTGAATTTTGAACTTATATTTGTTAAAAATTACATTTCCCCCTGAAACAACGCAATATATCCGCTGTATCGCATAGCATTATATCTAGGGTCATTTGGTGCTTGAGGACATTAGGCATCTTATGGTATAAGAACAAATGATTGTCTTCTATTGTTCAAGTTTTCTTTTACTCGACTGCACTGAAGTACCACATTGAAGTAACCAACTTTATTTTATTCTAGTGAGTGTAATAGGACTTACCTTAATTGCATTGTATATTTTTTCGTATTATTTTGCTTAGCTGTAGCAAAGATGACACATTGGAGTTCTACCAATCATCCGACCAAACTGTACAGCATTTTAGAATTGAGGCATTTCAATTTACTGGATCCAATTCCACCGTAAGTATATTTAAGGTTCACTTCATCCGGAGGGCATTCAACTTTGAGGTAAGCGCCATGTGCCACCAAAAAGACTCCTGGTTTGTTTGTTTTTTGCTCGCTCTCACCGACAGACCCCCTTTTTTTACAAACTGTCACTCAATGACCACCTATTTTTTTTAATTCTTTGTCAATAAAACAACCTTTGCCGCTCAAAGACCCATTATTTTCTTAATGTGATGTAATTATTAGAAAATTTCTTAAAATTCGTCGAAAATTTTGCAAAAATTGTCAAAATTTGGCAAATTTCTGGCCATTTTATCTCCGAAATACTCTACTATTTGTGAAGTTTGTAAAAGACCCGTATTTTTTGCACTTTGTCACTGAAGGACCCCCTTTTTGACATAATTTGTCCCTGAAAGACCCCTACTTCGGAGGTGCTCGGTGGCACTCGTAGGTCACTTTCATATATGAGTATCCTCCATTATATATGTGACTTAATGTACATCTCGTCGTATCAGAAAAAAATCCAAAGGTCTACATGCTTGCTTCGAAACACCTGCAAAGTTTCAGGAAATGGTCACAAATAATATGAAATATATATGTATGTTCTGAACCCTAACGATAGAAAACACAGGGCTTACTTATCCAATGATAACGATAATCGCGAAATAAATTACAACATGAATAACATAATAACGTTCACAATTGAAGGTTTGCACGACGCGATACGCACAATGCACACAGACCGTTTTGCCCCCATTTTGGTGGGGTCGCAGTAGTTTGTGTTGTAAACAGGACATAGTAGAGTCATTTTCAGAGGTTCACTGACCATTTTTAGCATACCAAAGTTTCTCAGTGGATTTAGTAAGGGCAAGTGGTATAAAAAAAAAATGAGCTCCTATACACCTCACCAAAATGGCGGGAAAGTTGTAATTTTACACGTTTTTCAAAATGGCCGCCACCGCCATCTTGAAAACTAATAAAGTTATATTTCTTGAATTTGATGGCCAAAAATGACAATTGAGGTGTCAACTCCCACTAATTTTGGTATGAGAAACACAATGGGAGTACAAGATTTATGATTTAGAGTCACCTTTACCTCAAAATCCAAAATGGCCGCCAAAGTAGCATATTTGAACTGAAATTGACAAAAATATCCTTTGAAATGCAAATTATCATAAATAATCAACAGTGAATGACATGTACGGCTACAACAAGATCATTTGTCTCCTAATTATAGTGTTACCATGTTTAAAAATCAAAATGGCGCCTATACTGAGATCCAAAATGGCCACCAAATACGTGTTAATGTGCTAAAAACGGGTTAATGGACTTTAAACTTGAACAGCATCAATCACATCATATGTTCAAAATATTTGATAGGAAATGGCTTTGAGTGTTACAACAGATATGTTTGTCCCCACATTAGGCTGTTAACAAGCTTAAAAATCAAAATGGTGCCTGTACTGAGATCCAAAATGGCCACCAAATTATGCTTTAATGTGCTAAAAATGGGTTAAAGAACTTTAAAATAG
>JXSR01S027243.1:1908-22173 GCA_000969725.1 Ophiothrix spiculata | reverse complement strand
TACATCAAAATCTCTAAGCGCATGAACAAAAACAAAAAATACAGTAAAACAATAAAATACAACAAACAGAAACCAAAATTAGAAAGCTAATATGAACAAATGAGTCTTTAAAGATGATTTGAAATTTGGAGAGTTCTTAACATGTAAAGGTAAGTCATTCCATAATTTAGAAGCAGCTTTGGAGAAAGATCTTTGACCATACTGTGTTGATGTGATAGACGTAATAAGACGAAGTTGTGTAGAAGAGCGGAGATTGCGAGTAGGTTTATATTCCTTGAGAAGTTCTTGAAGATAAATTGGTCCCATGCCAGGAAGAAATTTATATGTGAGAAGCAACATTTTATATATGATGCGAAATTTAATGGAGAATTGGAGTTATGTGATCATATTTACGTGAGAGTAAAACTAATCTTGCTGCTGAGTTTTGAATTCGTTGAAGTTTTGCGATATCTGCTTCAGGAAGAGCATACAATAGACTGTTACATGTCAAGACGACATGTGATGAAAGCGTGAACAAGCATTTCAGTGCATTTTTTATCAAGATATTTTCTTATTTGTACAATTGTGCCCTCTACAATGTAATGGCGATCCTTTTATTTTAGGTTTAAGTTACTCTATATCGTTTAAAAGAACGAGTTATATGAATCATGTAAATTGTTTGTACTTGTATATATGCACCCCTTGCTGATGGTGCATCGCACCAATAACGATTAGTCGAATAAAGCACGCTTATGGTGGTGATCCGTACTTGGAGCCATTTATCACACTATCTATGGTCACGATTGAAAATGACTCCGATACGGAGAATAACATTACCCTAAAGTGAACAGGTGACTGAAGAAAAATACGTCTGAGGATAAAGAGGACCAATACAGGTTAATACAGAATATTCTGGCTCATAGAATACCCTTACCCTGTACAAAATAGTTGTAGTTTGTCTGTCAATGTAAATAGAACCGCTGTGGTAAGATGTGTAATGGTTTCGGATTTGTCTTGCAATGAAAAAATTGGCATTTCTCATAAATGCTGTGGTAAGATTGCAAAACGGACAATGTTTAGACCTGTCTAAAATGGAAAGTCATTTTCATATTTGTCTTACACTTCAAAGCAAAATATTCAAACGCAACATTGCGTTTACATATCATTTTTCTTTGATTTGTTGCCTGATGATCGCCCCAGCACTTATATCATTTGAAATCCACTCAAGAAGCGAACTCTCTAAAATGGAAATATTTACTTTTAAGTCTTTTAGATTGTTATTAGTGATGAGACTTTTCAGAGATTTAAAATTTTAAATCTCAACAAAGTATTTTCTATTAAAATTGTGTTTTCGACATAGAACCAAACAATATAGTTATTAAAATTAAGCTTTTTGATTAAAAAGGAACTATAAATAAATACGCCAAAACCATTATACCACTCTCTAAATTTCAGTGCCAACACTTTGAAAAGACCATTAAACATAAAACCTTTTGGTTTTAAAACACATTTTGAATCATTATTAGATGACAATAAATGGGAAACAGTTAATTACTTTTTGTTAAATAAGTAAATAAACATTCAGAACATTTATCTATTCATTTCCTTGTATCCCTTGAAATATAGGGATGTATTTTTCTTTTTTCACTAACAAACTTGTCTTTTACACTTTTACTATTTTTTCATCTGTATTATGTCTACCTTGTTAATGATTTTATTTAATATATTTAACATATTTTATACAACGATATGTTAAATATAGGCAAGCTTATTGAATATGGTCACACACCGGGAGCCATTTTCCCAATCCTGACCAAGTTTACAATTAAAGATAAATTCGATACACAGAATAACATTACCCTAAAGAAAACAGGTGACTGGGACGAGATAACGTCTGCAATCTCATAACCTTTGCATGTACAGATAAGGAGGACTAGTGTTGTAAAATGCGTGATATTTTGGCTTATCTGGAAACAACGGTAATTTTCTCATCATAACCTTTTAGCTATTACAGATTAACCTGATACGTAAAATACCCTTAACCTGATACGTAAAATACCCTTATAGACATACTATAAGACTGGATATTACGTATCCAGTCTTATAGTATGTCTGATAATTATAACTGCGACAATATATATAATGTTTAGAATCGATCTTAGAATAGAAAATATATATATTAAATACCAATGTGTATTTAGATAATGGCAAAGGATACAACGTTTGGACTTATCTGGAAATGGGTAAATCGGCTGTTTTCTTTAAACAAAAAAACATCAAACACAATATACGACTGCGTTTAGATAGCATTTCTCTCTGAAATTCCTCAAAAAATCAAGTATTATGTAATGGTGGTTGTTTTTTCCCATTTTTTGAAGTTGGTTTTATTTGTTTTTACTTTACCTACTACATGTACATCACGTTCAACTAAACGAGTAAGTATGTTATTAACAGTTGTGGTTTTATAAAACAAATCGTATTTCATGGAACTAAATATATTGACTCGTATATATACATAGATTTTTACACTTGTACTATTTTTAAATTGTATCATGTCTACCTTGTTAGTGATGCATCATGTAGACAACGATTAGTCGAATATAAGCAAGCTAATTGAAGATGATCTCATACCGGGAGCCATTTTCCCATCCTGACCAAGTTCACAATTAAAGACAAATCCGATACACAGAATAACATTACCCTCAAGAAAACAAGTGACTGGGACGAGATAACGTCTGCAATCTAAAAAACATTGCATGTACAGGTAAAGAGGATCAGTGTTGTAAAATGCGTGATATTTTGGCCTATCTGGAAACAACGGTAATTTTCTCATCATAACCTTATAGCTGTAACAGATGAACCTTATAGCTTTTACAGATGAACCTGATACGTAAAATATCCCTATCCTGTAGAGAATAAGTGACAAGGGAGGATATTACGTTTGTAGTCTTATAGAATATCTGATAATTATATCACTGTGACAATATATATAATGTTTTGGCTTGTTCTTAGAATGGTAATAATATATGCTGTAGATAATGGCAAAAGAGACAACGTTTGGACTTGTAGTGAAATGGGAAAATCAGCTGTTTGCTTAAAACAATAACAACAAAAAATAACACACATTAAACACAATATATGACAAAAAAATGACTGCGTTTAGACAGCATTTCTCTCTGAAATAACTCAAAAAATACCATATAATGTAATGGTGGTTATCCCCCCTTTTTAGAAGTTGGTTTTATTTGTTTTTACTTAACTTACTACATGTATAATACGTTCAAATGAACGAGAAAAATATATTATTAATAGTTGTGGTTTATAAAATAAATATTACTTCATGCAACTAAATATATTGACTTGCATACATACAAATAACCTGGTTTGAAACTAACAAACTCCTCTTTTACACTTGTGCTTTTTTTAAATTGTATCATGTCTACCTTCTTAGTGATGCATCATGTAGACAACGATTAGTCGAATATAAGCAAGCTGATTGAAGATGATCTCATACCGGGAGTAATTTTCCCATCCTGGCCAAGTTCACAATTAAAGACAAATCTGATCCACAAAATAACATTACCCTCAAGAAAACAGGTGACTGGGAAGAAATTACGTCTGCAATATAATAACCTTCGCATGTACAAATAAAGAGGACCGGTGTTTTAAAATGCGTGATATTTTGGCTTATCGGGAAACAACGGTAATTTTCTCTTTAAGCTGTAACAAATGAACCTTATAGCTATTACAAATGAACCTGATACGTTAAATACTCATATCCTGTAGAGAAAAGTGACAAGGGAGGATATTACGTCTGCAGTCTTATATAATATCTGATATTTCTTAGAATGGATAAATATATATTTCTTGTCAACTGCCCTGGATAGCAAAAGAGTCAACGTTTGGATTTATCTGAAGATTGAAAAATCAGCTGTTTTCTTATTTTACACTTAAAAAAGATGCAAACACAATTATAGGATTGCGTTTGAATAGCATTTCTCTCTGAAATCGCTCTGAAATAAGGGATGTTGTATACAAAGTCGGTAGTTAAGGATATTTCAAATGCGCAAAATCATTTAAGGGCCGCCTCAAAACTCAACCGGCGGCTGACCGCAAAGAACCGGTGTTTGCAATCGTTCAGAACAATAGCATCCGGCCAGAACCGACGGTTCCAGGCGGTCAACCACCGGTTGAGGTTTGAAGTGGTAAAATATTTATATTTGTTACGTATTTATAGAATCATACACCATCAAAATATTCTTATTTTTTACATTTTTAAACCAAATGAATAGTTTTCGGTGACTCATTTTTTTCATTGGTTTGTTCTTATGCTATCGGAAAATAAACTACTTGCTATTACCTGTTATTGAAACACATAGTGTATTTTATAATACGAGCAAAATAGAGCTGTGTTTTGCACCTGCAAACACTCTTTAGCTAACGTTACCTAATTTATTTTTACTTCAATTCTAAAATGCGCACATAGCAACAAAAACAAAGAATCGATGTCAGTAATATTACCTACAAGTAATTACCCTCTAAGTGACATGATTGTAATTTGATTATATTCGTTGTGATTTATATAATTTGAAAACAAATGCAGAAGTCTGAATGTCTACTTTAATTGAAATTCAACGATAGTGGTGTAATTACTTGTTGTTTCAATTACTATGATAGTTAACGTTGAACAGTCACAAAAGTGTTTTATGTAGCTTTAATTATAAGTAACACTTTGTTTTACCATATCTTGATGGCTAAATGACATGATTTGTATGAACAAAACAACACGAGACACATACAATAGTGGTGTTTAACGTACAGCTCTAATTGATATGTAGTTCAATAAGTGTTCCGCTGACGTTATTTTAACAACATTTTTTTTGCATTTGAATAGAAATAAGGTTACCGTCGAAAATAAAAATAGCGGAGGGGCAACGCAACCTCTCAATTATTTTGGGCCTCTCTTTATAAACCAATTGACAAACGACATGATCATCTTTCAATATAACTGAATAATCCGAATATTTGTATGAATATATCAAAACATAAATTCTGAAAGTACAAATGTGGGTGTGATTTTTGAAATGCATTTAAAGGTCGTATGTATCAGTTAATATTATAATGACATACTAACTTTCTAAATGAAATATGTATCTCATCATCAAATAGAAATATTCATGGCGCCAAAGCATTTTTTGTGATTTTAAAACATGACTGAGCCGTTGTCTTTTTTCGCTAGCTTTGTATTGATAAAGAGTAACTTAAAAAATTCAAGTCGCTTCACGCATTTTCATTTTTAATAACATCATATCACACTTCTTCTTAAGCTTGATCTGTAATTTATTCTTGTTTTATTAATTATATGGTTTAATATTCCCCGATATGCTCTTATTTGTAAAATTATTCAATATGGTTCCACATTTAAAATAATAAAAACATGCTTACATTTTGTGAAATAAATTTCATGTGGTAGTAAGCTTCACTTAGCAGATCACGCTTACGATTAAAGTAGATTTTTCAAACGGATTTCAATATTTTGCACAATGAAAAAGTTGAGATTCAGGGGGAAAGCACCTTACTCAATTGTACGTTTTTGCAAGGTTACTTTGTACCATAACTTTTTAATAAAAAAGCTGAAAGTTAATAAAAGTATACATTCACAGAAATGAATTTTCACAAGGAACATGATGGTGATATTGATTTTTAACCAAAAATCAAATTTTTTGAGAACATCACAAAAAACACATTTTTTTGCCATTTGGGCTTCCAAACGGAATAGGGTTACAAGCAGGCTAATTCCATGATCTTGTATCACATACATGAATTTTTCAAGTTCAATTCTGACATAAAAGTAATACCTGAGTTGAATGTAAACAAATTAATGTCTCAGGAACTACTTTTGTTTTTTCCATAAATCAAATAGAACTTATTTTATGACTGGTATAAGTTAGATGTTGCCTTAGTAACATTTTACCCTCAAATGTGCACCAAAAAGTGATTTGGTACTGAAACAGAGAAAAACATCTGAGATTTTTCCTTATTAGTGTATAAGAAGCCTCAGTGTCTATGCCCGATAGTACAATCATATTTTAGTAATAAATGTTAATCATAGCTGAGTAGTGCGTTGTTGGAATTTGCCGTTTTCAGATGTCACGCCTGTCACGAAAAACATGAACAGTTTTTGCTGTGTTTTATTAAAAGGTCATGTTTTGGTAAAACATCAATATCTATCCTCTATTAAGGAATCTTCATCTGCAAAGCAATATGCAAACACTTAATTAGCAAAAAAAAAAAACCGACGAAAATCTGTTATTTAGAACTTTTATTGTAAAATTTTGCTTTTTGGTGGCCATTTTTGCCATAATGCAATTTTGCCTGATTTTCCAATCCGAAAGTGCTTTATGACGTCATAATTATGTAACGCCTTGGCCGATTTTGATGATCTTGGTATCGTTGGATAGGAGAGGATCATACCTATCTATATATAGCAAAACAGTTCATAAAAGTTTCCGCTCTAAAGTATTAGGGCGGTTGCAACAACCCTTCAGAGGACGTGTTACAAAAATAGCTAAGGAGGACAAGGGTTAAAGCTCAAAAATAGATTAGACTTGGATAAGATAGTATTAAAACTGTTGAAAATAAATCATTATCATAAATAAAGAAGTTATTTAGCAACAGATTCATTGCTAAAATCAAGTTTTACTAAGTGTGCACAAATGTCCCGCCTGTCACGTCACGCCTGTCACAAAATGATTTAGCCTGTATTCTCCAAGTTAAAAGCTACAGCTCCAAAAGTGAAATGTTTCCTGATTGGTTCCCCCAAGGAGATATACTGCAACATAAACAGGAATCAAATCTCCCGTGGGGAAGAGATAGAATTCAGCATTAAACCACATTTTTGAAAAGGCAGTGTCAGCTTAGGTCACGCCTGTCACGCACACTTTGTGTCCCAATTTTAAAGACAGTGATTGAGTTGGATTACAATTTTCACTTTTTGGACCCAATATGGAATGTTTACTACAACATATAGGGATGCTTCCGTAGTATTGCCTGTAGATAAAATTTATCAGCTATTCTTAGAAAAAAACGTTCATGCAAAATGGAATTGGCCAGCAGTAATTTTAGTTGAAATTAAACATAATAACAAGTTTGAAGTCTTTTCTTTTAAATAGAAATTAGTATCAGAAGAAAACGCAAGTGCAAGGGTTATTTTATAACACAATATCTACGTACAAATTTTCAAATGCGATTTTCTCGAAATGTGTCTTTTATCATATAGAACAGTATGTGCTGTGACCGACGATATGTACAGATTTCTTACTTGATTTCAAGATGTAACGGTGACATGACATATACCCTAGTACTAATTATTCTTGTATAATCACTGGTCATCTAAATAAAATTCGTTTTTACTTTACATTTATATTTTTATAGCGCAACATTAGCATAATGAATTACTTTAGTTTTCGTGAGATGGTTTGCTGATTTGCGCATCTTTATTCTGGTTTAAATGGCTAATGCATTGCAATACAGCGAGCTGAATTATACATGCATTGACATTCCGTTTCTCTGCGATCAAATTCCCTTCGGTCATTAACTGCTTTGAAATCAGGAACAGAATATATTGTTCAGAGTTAATTGTACTTGAATATTGTAAATGAAATGTCTTTACAGGATAAAAGTCGGTGTTGTTCAACTTATTTCGTGTCAGTTATACTCTTATTTTGGCAAATACATGCTGTATGCTCTTCCATTCTTCTTAAACACATGTAATAATCAGTTACATTTACAAGGCAGCAGGTGTCATAAGTTACAAAAGTGGTTTATCTCTTAATATATTGGGTTAAAAGTAAGTAAATGTCAACCAAAATTTCTTTGCAACTAAAAATGTGATTAAACCTTAATTAATAATGCAATCGTCTTACTTTGATTTATATCCTGGGGTCTTTCGGATATATCGGTGAATAACGACTGCAAGACAGTTATAGACTCCCTTTTTATCACTAAGATTAAACCTAATAACTCTTTTTTTCTACAATTTCTACACATTATGCCCTATTTTGTCCAACACTTACACTCAACGACCCCCTTTTCAGTCGTATGTCTGAATACCTCTCATTCCTACCTGCTCTACAAACCGAAGAGCCCTAAACACTGACAAAATTAGATATCCTTATTTCAGTGCCTCGATTTCTGTTTGGAGCCGTTGATTTTAGTGCAAACTATAGAGCCAGTTAACGTACAATCTATCTTAACAATCGGAGATCTGAACTTTCACCTAAACTACCCTCTTTTATTACCCAAATCCTACACTGAATGCCCCTTGATTTGCCACTGAGGTTAATTTTTGAACGTGAGTGCTCCCTGCACTCTTAGAAAGCCAGGATCAGATATGAGCTTATCCTGATTCCGGATCAAGATTATAATCCCAAAAAGGATCAATTTGATCCGAAAAGGATCATATTTAGTCCATTCCCAGATCATATTTTGATCCGGAATCAGGATAAGCTCAAATGTGATCCTGGATTTTTAAGAGTGTGGATTTGCATCATGCAAATGAGGAAAACAATACAATAGAATATTATTTTACGCAAATTTAAAAGAAAATCAATTAAATGTTCAATGTCACGTTTCCTGGGGTTTTCAAACCTTTAAAAGTTAGTGTATTTCAGAAAAATATACCCATACTTATAAACTAGTGAGTAAAAAACAACAAAATAAAACCAACACCCCGTTTCATGAAAGGAAATCCATATGTTTTGAACATTTCAAACATCTGTAGTTTGAGGCTATCGATTATGCATCTATGCCTCGACTGACTATACCAGAATCCAAGTAATATGTGATTTAGAATTGCAAATGAAATACGCTTTCGTTCATGTGGGACAGTCTATGCATAATGACGTACAGCGAGAAGTAATTTTCTGCCATGTTTATCTTTGCACTCATCAAGAACACAAATGGGGTATGAGAGAATATAGCGCATTTTCTTAAAGAGGATTTATCTTATCATGGAAAATAATGCGGAATAGTATTTCAGGAGTACATGAAATCAAACCATGTAATATCCAGGGAAACGTTTTTAAACACAACTCAGTTGAACGACATAGCGAAAAAATAATGTTGTGTTTAAAATACTGATGAACAAAGAAAATTCGTGGTATAATAGAGTTGACAGTTATTTTAAAATACTGCAAAACAGTCCATGTTTAAAAAGTAATTTAACATTGTATTGTCATTGATTTTTGTGGATTTCATACTAGAAAACATGATGTTTGAACACTCGGTACACCGTAAGGTAAGCTGACAACAAATACTAATGTAAAGTGTGTATACGCATTATACTATTTTTATTATGTATGTGTAATATATATTATGGATATTTGAAGTCTTGTCAATTTCATAAATATAGCATATAGAGTGATATTAGCTTAATGTAACCTAAAAACATTCTTAAAAATGATTATTTCATACATATACGATATACAAATTATCTTCTCTTCGACATTTTAGAAATATATAAAAAGATTTTTCAGTTATACATGATTTTGGTAATATATCTATAATATATATTATACTGAAATGATACAAAATAATTATTATGAAATATTTTTGTCAAAACTCTTTATAAATTAATGCAATGTCCTACCAGATTAATATCCATCAAGCAGTAGTGTTTAATAGTATAGTGCTTAAGACGTATTAAAACTGAGTCTAGTATATTGATTTCTATTAGCCTAAAGAAAACAGGTGATTGGACAAGAAATTACGTCTGGAATAATCCCAGCTCAGAATCCCAGCTCTTTTCATCCTATATATCTTCACATAATCTTTAGCAAGTCAATTACTTGTACAAAGACCGTTATAGTTATCTTAAGGGAGCTCCGTTCATGTTTGATTATCTTAACATCTTCTTAGAAATTGAGGCCCTATACTATTTAGCAAGACAATTACTTGTACAAAGACCGTTAGTTATCTTAAGGGACTTCCGTTCATGTTCGATTATCTTAACATCTTCTAAGAAATTGAGGCCCTAAAAGAAGGACAACATGGCTTCATGCAATCGTTGGAAGAGGTACTATAACAACAAATAGCACTGATTCTGTGGCAATTTCAGTTTTAGTTTTCTTTGTTTCACTGTCAAACACATATCATGTAATACTTTTATTGAGATTATCATCCAATTTCATTCATAGTCGGTGAAGATAATTTCAACGATTATGTCATATTTTAATATGAGCTTCTTATAATACCGTATGCGTATTTAAAGTTAAAATTTTTGACATCATGTACATTAGATATAAATTGTTATTAAATCATGTTTAAAACTTCAAGTGGCATATGTAGATTTATAAGCATATATCAAGTTTGGATAACGTGTGGATATTTGTGCTAAACTCGTTAACCTTTGCATAAGGGTTATTTATATTTTATTTGAAACTTGCCGACACTTCCATTTTTGATGTAAATGACTATCGTGTTTCGTAAAAATAAAATTACAATAAGGTTTTTTTTTGAAAAAAATATATAAATTCATTTAAGGTGCTTTTTTTTGGCAAATAACTAATGCCTATGATTTTCTTCTCTTTCTTTTTTACATGACTGACTCTGTTCACATTGGTCAACCTTCACAGGTAAGTGTTCGTTTTCAATTGATTATGAGCTTAGTTTTTTAGATGTAGTTTAACCTTTTAAAAACGCAAGAAATGTGTTGAACGCAGTAACATGAATGTACATATCATGTATGTTATGTTTTAATATTAAATGTTTTAACATTACTATACTTAAAGTATAGTAATGTAATATCGTTACATATGTGACCATTCACAGAAACTCCTTAGTCAACCTTTGGTCGAATTTATTTTTTGCAGATTCAAAAAGGCCAAAATAGTACGATTCAATGTTTAAATTACACTAGTTTCAATATGATATGACACCCAGAAATAAAGTTACTCTTCTCCAAACATGATTTGTCAGAATGTCTAAAGCCGAGAAAACATACGTAATATGTTAGTTATTATATATTTTAGACTTTAAATAAAAAACGTATGTATTGCTTGGAGTTCAAGAAAAATATAACTATTTTAAATCTGCAAACTCACAATTTTGTCAGAATACGACATAGTTGTTTATACTTGACTAATTATTGACTTACTAGTTTTGATTGATAAGGTGCATAATTCAAAATGACATCACTTCACTAGTATACTTGGTCTTGTTTTCTTCAATTTGATAGTGCTTATCAAACTTTACCTGCACTAAATCATCTCTAGAAAAAAATATGAAAAAATATAAACATTAAAAGAAATACATTTTCCGAGTCATGGTCGTAAGCAGCCGTCGCTTGCGGGATCCCTTTGTTCAGCTTGTGTGTGCTAGTCACATGACCACTCGGTAGGGCGGTCATGTAACAGCAAATCGTCGTAGATGGTCGGAAGTTCGAGGGAATTGCTTGAAAAATAAATTTATTTAAAAACATTATAATTATCATTGAAAATTTGTCTTTAGGTAAAATTTGATTATATCTTAGTTTATATGAATATAATTCGTTAAAGTAAAATGAGTAATACTAAATTTGTGAACAATTTGATGATTCATATTATATTTTAAATATACTGATTCAATCACAATGGACCTTGTACACTTTTACTTACAATTGTACTTGTTTGTTCATTTGTTCGCACCATGTTCATAGTACAATCCTAGTATAGCATCAGCAGTGGTTCTTAGGATCACTGCATTAAAATATCAAGTATGTCTGAAATCTTGTAACCTGCGTTTAGTTAAAGAAGCTTTTACATTGCATCACTAAAGCTCTCAGCATGAATATAATCAAATTATTATTGTCACTAAATGTGTAATTACCTGCAGGTATCAGGTGAATATACCCCATAATTAATCATTTGACGTTGCTTTGTTGCATTTTAGAACTGAAGGAAAAAGAACAAAAGTGAACTTAACATTACTACAGGTGTCAAAATACATCTTTATTTAAACAGTTACTAAAACACCGAGGTCTTTCAATACAAACTAATAACGCAAAGATTTATAATCAAATAGATTTACTGACAATGCATAGACAAACAGTCAAGAAATAACAGTGCATTGGGATTTGATGTAAAATTGCTATCTATCCGTTGCTTATCAGAAGTTAATTAATCCTAATTACAAATTAATCAACTAAATTAAATCCATTCACAGTCAGGCAGCAGAGTCTATGCAAATGAGCTTTTAATGAGCAATTTAATTTTCATTTCCCGGGTATATACCGGGAAAATACCAGGACAACTCGGTCGCTAGATTTTTTTTTCTCGATGTGACCTGTCGGATAGTTCGGACTTCGAACCCCTATTATCACAAGGGGGTTAGTGCAAATAGAAAATAAAGATATGGATGAAAATATTTAGAGTTTTTTCAATAAGATAAGCCTATTTTTGACAGTGGAGAATAAATTTTTTCATTTCATTGCATTTTTTTAAAAAAATGTCAATTTTAAGCTTTTAAAACTTGAGGTCAAATCTGGTTACGTGTAGCGTGTTTTACAAAATTGTATGTGAAATGCTTTTACAAACTGCAAGATGAGATATCAGACATCATATATATGAAATTTGAAAAATATATCATGCCTGTAAGACATGTAAAACAGAAAATAAATCGAGGGAAAATTCATTACAACTAAACGTTCGAAAGGGACACGATGTCGGTCATCTCATTATCCCGATATACACAACGAACATCGCAAACGACAAGTCACACCTTTCGAAGGTCTTGGGCTATATCAGGCCAATCTGACGTCATTTTCTTAGCACGTGTCTACGTGTGACTGTGACCTGCGGCTCTGATTGTGCATATCATACGGGTTATTGGGAAATAATTTTATCATGTTTATCTATAGAAATTCTTGTGTAAAAATAGTTTATTGAAGGAAT
Organism: Ophiothrix spiculata; assembly: GCA_000969725.1. Lineage (NCBI taxonomy): Eukaryota > Metazoa > Echinodermata > Ophiuroidea > Amphilepidida > Ophiotrichidae > Ophiothrix > Ophiothrix spiculata. The sequence goes on along the minus strand of JXSR01S027243.1, from coordinate 9,265 downwards.
ATCAATCTAATATGATGGGAAAAATACTAATTTGTTTTCAAATGAAAAAAAAGAAAAGAAAAAAAAAAGAAGGCGCCGTCGAGATTCGAACCTGGTACCTCTAGAATCAAAAGCCAAAGCCAAACCACTAGGCTATCGAGATCTCACTATCATTGAACGGGTGTTTTACCTATATGTACCTAACAATTAGACAATGCCGCGTAATTGATCACTTCCGGGGTTATATAATATTTTGCGTAGAAATTTGATGCTTTATTTGACCTCATTGGACCAGGCGTTACATTTGCCTACGTGATACGTGTTTTCAGCAGATTTATCTCAAATGTTTTAGGTTGCAGCTGTGTTTACCATTTTGCTTTTAGAGCTTGTCTCTCTCATTTGACCAAGTGGCTAAAATATATTAAGTCCAGAACCGTAGATTTTAGGTAAAACGCAAAGACCTAATTTGACCTCACTCGAGGAAATTAAACGCTCGCAAAATCATACGAAAAGACACTAATATTTCCCATTTTTTCATTTTTTTTAAATTTCAAAATGTTTTCATAACTTTCATGCTTCTAATTGCAAGTTTGGTTTGAGATTTTATGCTATTTTGGCGAATTTACAGGCTTTTTAAACTAAGGTATCCGATCTCATGAATATTCATACGCATGTAAAAACCGGCATTTCCTGTCAGTTTTCATGCATAAATGAAAATAAAATAAGCGATATTTCAGCGACCTGACTTCTGGCTGTTCATATTTTACCTCTATAGATCCGATATTTTCATTATTTAGCTCACTAACATGTGCATGTTTAAGTAATTCAATGTTCATGTGTCGAGATGCAATTTCCATGTTTTACTATTTCCTAGTTTCAAATGGCTAATGCATTGTATTGCAGCAAGCTGAATTATGCATGCACCGCATGTCACCGCTTCGTTTTCCGTGTTTAGAAATTCCCTCCGGCGACCATCTGCTTCTAAATCTACCATACAATCTTAAATACCGAATACCGGCGCATGCTCTTAGAGGGATGAAGTAAGTGTCTCGTACATCAATATTACAGTTAAAATGGCCAATCGAAAAGTAATTTTCTAGCATGTTTATCTTTGCACTCATCAGAAACACAAATGGGGTATGAGAGAATATAAACCGTCTTTAAAACGAGGTTCTAAGTTGTCATGGAAAATATAATGGAATAGGATTACTAGTAAATTGAAAAACAAATGTTATATTAGCGCAGAAGACGCGTTTTCAAATACATCTCAAAGTTACGACATAATACTAGTGGTATTGACATGTCGATGATCAAGGGAGATTTATCGTATTATATATACAGTTAGTCGTTATTAGAAAAATACCCTTGTTTGGAGTTTTGACTATGACTTTCTTTTATATCATATTTTATTTCTGACCATTTGGTGTTTGAACTGTCTTTAAATAGTAAAGTTAAGTGAAAATAAGTCAAACAAGTTATATTTTAGTTAAAAGCAAATTAGGATTTGCAAATTGAATCGGCCAAATAATATTGGTTTTAAAACCTGACCCTTCTTACCTTCTTATTTGGCGTGAGATTTTTAAGGAACAATTATCATTACAATATAACATAACTAGAATAATATGATATAAAATAATTGTAATATTTGTTAAATGCAGATGAATTTATATGATGTTGACATCCTTTTACAAGCATTTATTTTTTCATTGTCCATTTAATATCAAATGTTTTGTCATGTATAATAATAATTTTTAAAAATTCGTCATAAACATCTGCTTTAGTGCAATTAAATTAAACCTACATATCCAAAGCTTAACTGATAACCTGTTGTTTGGCATGAGTGTTATCCACAAGAGCATCCTACGTAAGTGTATTTAGATATTGATATATTACCTATGGACTTCATATGCCTTACATAATATCGTATATCCCTTATACGTCGCACACATGAAATATATCTCTGTCGTGATTGATTTTAAAAGCGTTGAGATGAGGTAAAATGAAACTATATACTACTGCAGTTGCAGCTGTGTTTACCATTTTGCTTTTAGAGCGGTCACTCTCTCTTTAATTTTCTCAATTGTATTTTTGAATAGGTCTGCTACATAGTTTTTATGCCTTTTTATCTTAATTAAACACCATAAAAAGGTTTTTTAATGTTTTAGTTCTGTGCTTGCCTTTTGAAAAATACAGGTGAGCTTTAAATCACTCTCCTGAGAGTCTTATTCTAAGCAGTTAGGAGAGTAATTACCCTGTTAATTATTACAAAGCATAATATTGCAATTTTTTCCAGGCAAGTAACAAGTCGCACTCTAAATATTCCCAATGTAAGCTTTACGGTGAGTAATAATTTGCAATCACTTGAAACCTGTAATTATTTTTCCGATCCTAAAATGTTTCTTATAGACATCGAATGTAGTTGTATAAAACAAGCCTTTAAGCTATAATAGTAATGGGAGTATCGATTTTGAAATGAGCATGTTCGTAACTACAGGTCACTGACATTGAACATTAATATACATGTACGAGCGTATTTTATAATCAACTTAATCAAGATTTGCAAGCCAAGTAACCTCAAACAGGTATACATAATACTATTCAACTTAACTCCTAGCATATGAAAGGCTGGTTCAGATAGATAAATCAATAAGATTTAATTACAGAGGACGTGTATTCGATATTGACTTGCATTTTCTAGCAGGAAGACAACGTAAAAAAACCCACTAAAATTATTATTATACGGGCTACACTAACTAAATCAGTGTTCGTGATTCAGTGATGCTAAAATGTTTCACATGGTACTTTTTAGAGAAAAATCTTCCCTCTCTTTATAACATTCGTGCATACTTTCACTTACATTTTCAATCAGCAGTCGAGGTCAATGCTAACGGATAAGCGTTTTATATCTTTACGATCTAAGTACCGTTGTATTATATTGTGTTTCATTTCATTATGTAGATTCCTCTTAAAGAAAAGTATCCTAGCCAGAATCAGTCTTGTAATTTGGTAACGTATAATTTAAAACGCAGATTTGTTATACTAAGCAAAATAAAACAACGAATGTTACTCTTAACATATTACTTAACATATTATTGACCCGATTATGTAAGCACACAAAAAAAGCACAGCAAAATTGCCTCTGGGGAATTAACGTCAAAGCATGTGTACACTCTTGGCATTGGATTTATAATAACAAAAACTTATGAACAGGACAAGTAAAATATTATAAAAGAATTGTGGGTATAGTGACAATTTGATAATATGTACTAATAGATTTAATATAAATAACAATAAGTAGAAGCATGTAGTGATATGTTTTATTAGAAAATAGAAAGGAAATACGAGTATATAGTTGATAAGGGTATATTAAAGTAAATACCGTAAATATACTAAATAATACAGTAAAATATAGAAAGGAAATACGAGTATACAGTTGATAAGGGTATATTAAAGTAAATTTCAATGGAACTACAAGAGAAAGGTTTTAATAAAGTGAGCAAAATTGATGTGGTAAAAATGCAAAGACTAAATAGAGGCCTACGTACAATTCACAGAAAATACAAAATTCCCTCAGCAATTTTATTGGTTAAGAATCTATACAAAGCAAACAGGTAAAAAAAAATAATAAAAAAACAACACAGTTGATATAAAATTCCATAGAGATTTAATACATTGAACAATAATGTTTTACCGATAATTGTAACAGTATATCCACGGTCATTAAAATAGGTCAGTGACTGTGCGCAAGAGCTAATTGCATTTTTGGAATATAGCATTTTCTCGCTCCGAAAAGCGAGTCCATATCAATGCATCCCCCCCGGGGGTGGGGGGGGGGGGTAACTGGTATAATTTGTGTCTTGGTAACTACCCGAGTTCCGCAGGTTCCAAGGGTAACCTATGTGAGACCAAAAATTGACAAAAAAATGGGTGAAATTAGACCTGAGATCTGAGACCATAAATCTACCATATATGTACAAATGGATACCCTATCCGGGATCATACTTGCTCAAATGAATACCCTATCTGAGACTGAACACAATGTGACGAAATAATTATTACAAGAAATTATAGGTTAAATGTAACTGTACACATTTACTCCGCAAAAAGAAGCGCAACTACTATTTAGGCAATTACATAAATTAACAGCCCGAGATATTGCGGCGTTAAAATGCGAGAACCGAAAAACCAAATGTTGCGTACCATGGTACCCCCCCCCCCCCCGTATGAAGCTAAGTGTTAATGCTTCATTGATTCAATTTAATGCATAGTTATATATAAACATTATATTTAAAATGTAATACAAATAAATTACTCGGGTTTTTCTTTAATTCAAACTTGTCTTCAAGCTAACTTTTCAGACACACGTATACCTACACGACAAACGGTTTATGTATGTAATAAATCTCCATAATATAACCAAGGGCCGGGTATCCACATTACTACAACATGGAATTTTATTACCCTAAAGAGAACAGGTGATGAGACAGGATATTACGTCTACGATAATCTGAACCCTTGTCTGAGAGTTTATTATCGCACACACTGAAACTGTGGTAACTTGACGAGTACGTTATTGTATATTTTCCGTGGCCTCAGTTTTGCTAGATTAAATTACCTTTATCATAGATGTTTAGATTAATCTTTAAACCTTGAGTATGACTTATTATAGAATATAACCCTATGTGTATTAATGTCTTTTTATGGATATATCAAAACACTGAAATTCTGAGAGTACAAATGTGGGTGTGATTGTTGAAATGCATAAAGGTCGTATGTATCAGTTAATATTATAATGACATACTAACCTTCTAAATGAAATATGTATCTCATCATCAAATAGAAATATTCATGGCACCAAAAGCATTTTTTTTTTGTGACTTATAAACATGACTTAGCCGTTATCTTTTGTTTTCACTAGCTTTGTATTGATAAAGAGTAACTTATAAAATTCAAGTCGCTTCACGCATTTTCATTTTTTATATCATCATATCATAATTTTTTTCTTACGCTTGATCTGTAATTTATTCATGTTTTATTAATCATATGGTTTAATATTCCTCGATATGCTCTTACTTGTATAATTATTCAATATGGTTCCACATTCAAAATAATAAAAACATGCTTACATTTTGTGAAATAAATTCTATGTGCTAGTAAGCTTCTCTTAGCAGATCACGCTTACGATTTAAGTAGATTTTTCACACGGATCTCAATATCTTGCACATTGAAAAAGGGGGAAAGCACCTCACTCAATTGTATGTTTTTGTAAGGTTACTTTGTACCATAACTTTTTTTAATAAAAAGCTTAAAGTTAATAAAAGTATACATTTACAGAAATGAATTTTCACAAGGAACATGATGATGATATTGATTTTGTGAGAACATCACAAAAAACACATTTTTTTGCCATTTGGGCTTCCAAACAAGCTAAAAAATAACAATTAAAAAAAACTTCAGAATTTGAACTTTAATTTAAAACACCCACTCAGATGTTGCGTTTTTTATTTTTGTGGATTTTGGAATTTTTTTTTATTTTCATGCCAAATAAGGTCAAAAATTCACTTTTTTCCATTTTGATAATTGTTTTACTTTATTTGGCGTGAAAATCAAAAAATTGGCAAAAATTCACACAATAAAACCGTAACATCTGAGTGGGTGTTTCAAATTAAATTTCCCTCATTGCCATTGTTTAAAAAAATGTCATATATAGCTTGTTTAGAAGCCCAAATGACCAAAAAATGTGTTTTTTTGAGATTTTCTAAAAAAATAGGATTTTTGGTCAAAAATCAATATCATCATCTTGTTCCTTGGGAAAATTCATTACTGGAAACGTATACTTTTATTGACTTTAAGCTTTTTACTAAAAAGTTATTGTACAAAATGAACTTGCAAAAACGTAAAATTGGTTAACGTGTTTTCCCCCTTAATTTGATGAAAAACATATCTGTCCTGTAACGACGGTTACGTCATAAACAGTATCTTATTATAATTAAAAAGGTCATGCTTACAATTTCATTATTTATATTTATATGTCACGCATTTCTTAATGTCATTTGTGATGCAGATATAGATTTGCCAAGGAAATTCAAATGATTTGTTGATTTCAAATTAAATGATAATAAACACATTGACTGTGGCCACCTTTTGACTTCTATTTTCGGTTTTATTGACACATTTTATCAAACATTTACATAATTACCTTTTGTTTAATTGTTCAAAAAGTGTTTGCCCTCCTGTTATTGATGAATGTTTCTCATAAAACAATAATGATAATAATAATACACATCATTTAAATACGCTATTCACCGTAGTACCATAGCGCTGGCCATTATTATTACCGCCGTACAAGGGAATCATCAGAACCATTTCGCCTTAAACTAGGCCATTTGCAGCCATGGCCATTGGCGCAGACCTATCAGCACTTAGGTTATTTATTTATTTATAATACCCCCCCCCCCTAAACAGCTCTCCAATACACTTGGGTCGACGAGGCAAGTGTGATAAAGTGATGTGCACAGATTCACAGCACGTCGACGCTAGCGGGGCTCGAACTCACAACCTTCTGATCACGAGTCCTGCGCTGTTCCGCTAGGTCACACGCGCCCACGATATAAACCCCTCTTCAAAAATATAATACATTCTTTCGGAGATTAAGGCCATAGAGAAATAACAAAGAAAGATTTTCACAAACCTTTTGAATTTAAGACTTCACTACGATTTTATTAGGATTTACTACGATAACAATATGATACGATTTGACAATGTAAAGATTTCTCACTTGATTTCAAGATGTAAAGGTGACATGACATATATCATCGTACTAATTATTCTTGTATTATCACCGGTCATCTAAATAAAATCCGTTTTTACTTTACATTTATGTTTATACAGCGCGACATTAGCATTAAGTACTTTGGTTTTCGTGAGATGGTTTGCTGATTTACGCGTCTTACTTGTGGTATAAATGGCTAATGCATTGCATTACAGCGAGCTAAATTATACATGCATTGACATTCCGTTTCTCCGCGATCAAATTCCCTTCAGTCATTAACTGCTTTAAGATCTGGAACAGAATATTTTGTTCAGAGTTAATTGTACTTGAATATTATTAATGAAATGTCTTTACAGGATAAAAGTCGGTGTTTTTCTACTTATTTCGTTTCAGTTATACTCTTATTTTAACAAATACATGCTGTATGCTATTCCATTCTTCTTTAACACATTGAATAATCGATTACATTTATGACAGCAGGTGTTATAAGTTACATACAATAGTGGTTTATGTCATAAGCCGCGTTCAGACGGTCGGACTTAAGTTGCTTATGACCGGTCATAACTTGTGTCGGTAATACTGCCCTACCATGACAAAAGGAAGTAA
>JXSR01S027242.1:29701-44551 GCA_000969725.1 Ophiothrix spiculata | reverse complement strand
AGAATGGATTCTCCTCAAATTTCTGACCCTGCTGACCCAGATTTTGCATTTTAGGTCTGTTGTGATTTCTAGTTTTGTCAAAATCATGTAAAATTGTTTTTAGCTAAAGAAACTTTTTTTTATTTTATTTTTTTGACTCCTAATTTGTCAGAATGCATTCATTGGGATCCCTGCTATCACTTCATAAACCTTATTTCATTGCAGTAATATTTGAAAATCGAGCTTCTTATTGAAAGACCTGCAATTTTTTTAATATCATGCAGGAGGGGGGGGGGGTATCTATAGTAAGCATTTTAGGGCAATGGACCCGAACACTAACAGCGTTTTTCTATTGAAGCCATTAAACGGTTAAATTCCGGAAAAGGGATTAAATAGACCCAATAGAAAATCACCTTCTCTGGCATTAGAATGGCGATGAAGATTTCGCCGGCATTTATCCTCCAAAAAGTAGGATATTTAGCGGTTTAATACCGGTGAGCCTGCAATAGAAAACTGCATCGTTCTGCCTCAGTGCGCAAGCCAGTTAAGATAGGGGATGACCAGCAGTTGTATTTAGTGAAATGCTATTGCAAGTCACTAGCAACGTGCAGTATACGCCTTCTGTCCACTGACATGTTTATCATTCTTTAACTAAATATAATATTACTAGGTCTATCATGAAATAATTTAGAGGATATGAAATGCTGCGTCGTATACAAATGATATATTTAGGCCTACAGCATTTATAATAGAATTAGACACCTTTTATATACCTACCGACTTATGTTATACACTGTTTGTTCATATTTATTGATTATTATCCAATAAAATTGTTTCTTTTTTTGTTTTTTTTATTGAATAAAATATTTCATTAGATGACATTTAAATTCATTTCTCGTTATATCAAAATTGTATAGTCAGTTATATTATTCTCCTGATGCCAATTAGTGTCATGTATTTCACCGGTATTGAATTGCAATAGAAAAACGTCTCTCACCGCTATTATCCGGAAGCCTCATTAACCGGAATGATACCGTAAGTTCAATAGAAAAACACCGTCAAATTAATATCCAACATTAATTGTAACATGCGAGAAATGGTGGCATGACTCACCTCCTCTCCTGGCACTTTGGTAAACTCTTCTTGCAGTTTCTTGGGCAGAAAGCTCTCCATATGTGAGTTGATGGCTTTCTTTGGCTTAATGAACAGCTTTGTCGGTAGCATCACGTCTCCAGGATGTTCTTTCAGACTGTAGGTGGGTGTCTTGGTCAGGAGAAGGCCTAGCACCAGATCACATACGGCATACATCCTCTGTCATGGCAAAGAAATTGAAAGTGTAGGTGCAAGAAATTGACATCACTACTAAATCCAACAAGAACTAAATTAATTGACCATTAGTAACAATATCCGGCAATCTATGTACACAAATGTTATCAAATTGATTAATCAAGTAACTTAACTTAATGGCACAATTACCTGGACAATGTAAATAAAAATCCAGTGTGCAGGCCCAAATTTATGGAAATGCAATCGGCACCCTAGGATTTGAAGTCAATAGTAGCTAGGTTGCGCAAACTGTCGTTCGGTCAAACCGAACGGAAAACAGCCTCATAATCTTTTGTTATTCATGAATATTCGCATGGGTAACTCATGAATAACAAAAGAATTTACTTTCGGTTTTACCAAACGACAGTTTGCGCAAACTAGTTATTGTCCATGAAATTATGACATGGTTAAACTTAAACTTGGATAAAATCAATGATATTTACACCACACCAATTACAATTATTATTATCAATGACATTTACACGATACCAATTGGTGAGAATTTATCACACTTGTGATAGCAAATGTTGTGACTGCAAGAAAGCACTACCCACTGTATGGTGTCCAGCATAGAGACAGTTACAATTGAAGAGTGGTTTTGACATTTCAAGAGCCGATGACATGACAATTTTCAGGGCATTTTGAAATTCTAGTGACATGGTAATAAAATAAATATAACATATGGCAGCCATTGCAGATCGGTGTAAGGTACCTTTAAAGAATGTCAAGGGGTGTGAGACTGAGAAAAAGCTGAAATTATGAATCTCCAGAAGGCATAAAAAAGCTGAAATCAGCTTAGAAGTTGAACTCTTGCACCACTGATAATTATACTTGTCTTACCTTATGTGCAGATTTGTCGTCTATAATCTGGGCATCCCTAGTCCTCTTGATGGTTTCCACTAACTTTCTGATGAAGCTACAGTTCTCATTGCGATTTACTAAAGGCTCCAAGATGAACCACAGGCATCTGCAGGACAGAAACCAATTGATTTTTTTTATTTTAACAAAATGTGGCAAATATAAAATTATTATATTCATTCTTATCAACTACAGGGTTGAGAGGGCAAATTGCCATTTTTTGGTTTTCCCACAAACAAACATACAAACAAACAAAAAAAACACCCTGATGGCTTTTTATTAAAGACCCAAGCATGATGGCTTTTAATTGAAGACCCAAGCAGGATAAAAATACGAGGACACATTGAACGTAGAGCTGTTGTATTGTGATAAACCACTTTGTAAATGTTTGAATCCCTTTCAACAAGGAAAATCTTTCTTTTAAAAAAACATCTTATTACAAAATACAATGTGTTGTTGAAAATAAAGTGAATTGAATTTTTTACTTGTCATTATAGAAATCTTACAGGTTTTTTTTACAAAATCTTACATTTTTTAAAAAAGAAAAACATATGCTAAACAAGCACAATGTCCTGTTTAAATCAATGACATTTTTTCTTAAATATGGACAATTTTTTTTCATGAACTTGGATCATGATCAGGCAAGTTTCTTCTTCCAATTATTGTGCAAGCCTCACCGAGTATTAACACAGTCAAGAATTTGACTGAAAAAGCTTAGAACACTACACTTTCCAACACTGCCTCCGATTGCATGTACACATATGGCTGTTCTGTTTATAGGACCAATGCTTTCATGTTGCCTCCCAACGAGGATCATTAATGACATTTTTACCAAATTGTAATCTAAATACTTCATGTAAGGAGCATGGACGATCCAGAATATCTGACCAAATGGGACCACCAAATCAGAAAGACTAGAATGCTAACCGCTACAGTTAATTGCTCCTTTTTACATTTAAAAACAAGAAAATCTGATATCGAACTAAATGTTAAACTTACTCTTTGATGTCATTCAGTGCTTCAATATCTCTGAGTGTGGTAAAGTCAGGATCATGAGCCAGTAAGTGAATTGTGTAGGGGATGACATTCTCTGGTAATAAGTACATCATTTGAGCTGAAAGAAAAAATGGCCAGTCAAATGTAATTTGTTTGTTAAATAGTCCTACACAGTTAGTGGAAATTATTTACGATGAGTGTTCAGTAAGTTTGTGGCCTGAGGTAGATGGCAATAAGCTATGGCAGGCAGCCTCAAAGAGCGGCCCGCAAACTACTTTTATTTGGCTCTTCGATCGTCTCTGGAATACAGAAGTATATAGGAAAAGCATTGACAAAGGTCCCAATTTGGCCCTCCAAGATGTATTTTTGAATGGCGTTTGTCCTTAATGGCCCGCCAACAAATTTAATTTAGAACCCCTGAGCTATGGTTTTATTGATATGTAGTTCCACTAAATTAATTAGCATATTTTTGGAAAGCTTCAAGTAAAGATCTGCTTTCATTTTTATTTTACATGCCTGTTAGAGCTTTCTGCGAGTTGATGTTTTATCTTGAAAACTAAACAATCAAACTTATCTGAGATGTAATAACCTAGAAATCTGTCTCCCAGGTGCTAAACACATCCCTTGGGAAAGATTACTTCTCCAAACATGAAAATTGGGCTGCAGATTTCAAAAATGTCCCGGTAAAGATGGATGAGGGATTTCTTAAACCATAACAATTGATGGAATACATCACTAGATGCTATCAGACTGACGTGCTGTTTTCCTCACTGTGTTTATAAAACACAAGTAAGTATGCAGTGTTTTCATCATATAGCTTGTTAGCAAAAATGTCAAATTGCAGGGCTTTTATACATTTAACTTCCAATATTTTCTTGAAGAATTGAGGATAGGAGACACAATGAGACTTACAGCTTTGGACTGTTCTGGTTTTGAGATATTCCCTTCTAGTCTGTATGTTATTCTGTATGTACTGCTTGCCTGCAGTCTTGCTGTCCTTCACAGGGTCTTTGGCACACAAGCTGAATATAGACATGTAGCCTAAGGGCAGCCGTAGTGACAGTAAACCGTCGTTGAGTTTCTTGGCGAACTTCTCTCTCACTTGGTAGCATTCATCCTACATGTAGAAAGATTAAAAAAACACGAAAGTCATATAGGCCTTTTTTTTTAAGTATCTGAAAGCTATCAGACTGACGTGACTAACTGACTATATGAAAGCTATCAGACTGACGTGCTGTTTTCCTCAACCTGTTTAAACACAAGTAAGTTTGCAGTGTTTTCATCATATAGCTTTTTGGCATAACATCAACCCTAAATGTGATGGCTCATCCCGAAAAAGGGGACTTTTCAAGAAACTGGTGAAAATAGGCAGCAAAAAACAAATAAAATAATAAGAATTTCAAAGTAGATTTTCTGTTGTAAAATATGATCTCCTTGATCAATTTCAACAAGGTGTCATTTTAAAGCTTAGAAAATGCTGTAACAGATGAAATGGTAAAATCAAAACTGTATCATCTGCAAAGTCCCCCCTTTCGGGGTGAACCATCACAAATTTGCTTAGTGCTTGGGAGATGGAGTGTGGGTGACACTGATTTAGGAGATCAGATCTCTGTAGAGAACTATGTACAGAATGAAGTGAGTTCAAAAGTGCCACAACCTGTGCAATAACAAAAATTCAGTTGGAACTACTAGAAATACTTACATTGATGAGCAAAGCAAGCAGCTGGAACTGTTCCGGACCAACAAGTTCCGAATAGCACGATTCCTGGGCTAGTTTGAGCATAGCACACCCTGCTGCTAGTCGCAGTCTGGACATCTCACACTTGCTATAGATGAAAAACAAAAAGATGGAAAAATTGGACAAAACAATTGCAATATTTGATACAAAAATTATGAACAAAACAAGCAAATTTATAATTAAGAACTTCTATTGTAATGTTCTCATAAAGTATTATTTGCATGGTTTGTCTCTACCCAGAGTTGCTTTTGGTGGGAACAGAGTGTACCCGAATACCACCAATATGAGCTCCAAAGCTCACGACGAAATAACACAGGTTGGTAATAAAAGTCTGGGTTGTCCCCTCTATATCTATGAATCAGGACGACACCTGAATGTGATTGCTGCTAATGGAACGTAATATTTCTGGTGGATGACGAGGTTGGAACAAGGTATTTGGAGAGAAAGTAATGGAATCTAATATAGTGTCCAGAGATGCCAACATTCACAACATAAAAATTGGGAGATTCTCATCAAAACATACGGAGGATTTTAAAATTGTATGTTAAAAACAAATTGACAAATTTGCTTGGTTTATATATGAGAAAGTTAAAAGTATTTGTAGGGAGTGCAGGAGTGTCCTGCAAACATAGGGAGACTTGGCATCTCTGTAGTGTCTAATGGTGCATTCAGAATCCAGTGATTTTTTAACTGAGACATCACTAAATGTCTACTAGCACGCAGTCTTTAGATTTTTATGTGCACTCCTAGTGGTAAAGACTGTCCATCACTCAGTAGATTCAAATACAACAATTTAATTGATTAATAACTGAAAATGATATTTCTGTAACTTCTGTATCGCATCAAAACTTCAGAGCTCTGTATGATACAAAATCCTCTGTAATATGAAAACTTGTATCATAAAGCTCTTTTACCAGTCCAACTCGTATCATTTTTGGAACATGATAGTTGTATTACAAAGCGCGCGCTTTTGTTGTGCGTGCGAGACTAACTGCAACACGCCATATTACGCGATGCAGATAGAAACTACGCGCATAGCTGTCAATCAAGCCTGGAAAACAACAAAATTAAATTTGATCACAATATTATGAAAAATGTAAAAAGAACTATTTCACAAGCATTTTATATGTTATTTTCAAGCTTTAGCTATAAAAATTCATGTCTACTGAGTGCCCTTGTTTGTTCTTATGCATTAAGAAAAATATTAATGGCTTGGGTTCGTATCGCACGAGGCTGAAAGCCGAGTGTGATACGAACCCAAATCATTAATATTTTCTTGTATTGCATGAACAAACAGGGGATAACTAATAGTATCAGTAGACATCTTTCGATGAATTTGCTGGACTCTGACTGCACCATTATAGAGAGCTCCACCTGTAAATGTTGGGGAAGCAGTTGACAAAGGTCTTGTCCTCTCCATAGTCAATACGGTAGAGCAATGTGAGGGCTCCAATTTCTCCTTTTTATTCACTAATCATAATCCAAAATGTGAATCATCCATCAGCAGTTGACAATTTACTCTTAGCAAGAAATGGCAAGGTTGTGAAATAACTGCAAAAAACCCAAGCCCAACAGTAAAGATCTTATTATTTACCTGATTTTATTTTTCTCCATCAAGTCACCCTCATTCTTCAAGTAGGTTGTAAGAAGACGAAACGTTGATGTGGCTGACCCTTGTTGATTACTACGCATGCCTTGCAGCCACTGAACGATGGTCTTGATAGCACGAATCTGGACAGAGAATGAACAGATAGAATAGAGAATGGGATAACACTTATATACAGCAAATTTATCCCACGTTAGTAGTTATTCTTATATGGGCTGTCATCATCATATGCAGGTAATTTTAATTAAATTTGAAACAATTGTTTCAATACACCAGCAAAAATAAAAGAACCTGTTGAGATATAAATCCAAGACCACTTGACTTTTAAGCAAATGTCAACACACTGCCAAACCTATTTGAGATAAAATGGCAGAACCAGGGTAAATATGATAATCAAGGTAAATCAATTTCTTGTGTCTCTAAACTTATCAGAAAACTAAGGACTAAGAAAACTAAGGATGACTTTCATACTATTTATTTCCCTCGACTTAATGTCTTGGCAAATACTATGATAGTCTCATATGACGTCCTACATGCTTCATCTTGGCAAGGTGTAAAAAGCTGGTCTATGGTTTGTCAGTAAGCTATTCAGGTCATGTCAAATTATATACTGATTGAAAAGCCCATCAATAGTTTTTTTGTTGCAAAGATAGGAAAATTTTGAAAACGGATGAAAGGGTTAAATTTTGCATGTTGATACTTCATATTTTTCTTGATTTCATTTGGGGTTGAGCATGGTGCTGACCTTTTTTCTCTCCCTTATCATATCCCACAGAAATCAAAACCTGTATAAATAACAAATGCAGACTGCACTTTCATTCTGGCAATATTGTCCTTTTTTTCCCTCAATGATCTCCAGACTTTCATACTATTTATTTCCCTCGACTTAATGTCTTGGAAAATAGTATGATAATCTCAAGATCACTGAGGGGAAATAGTTTTTACTATTGTCAGTATGAACTTAATATTGACTGGCTCAAATCATGCCGATCAGATCGGTATATAAGAAATTAATTGTATTATTGGCAAAGGCAAAAAGCAATCACAGCAGTGTAAATTCAAAGATGACAGTGGTAATGTTATAAGTGACTCACAAAATATAGCTGATCATTTTAATGAGTTTTTTGTTAATGTTGGGCCCAAGCTTGCTTCTGACATTCAAAATAGTGGTAAAAACTATTATGAATACCTCCATAATACGATATCTTCTTGTATGTATATGTCTCCGATCGTTGAATCAGATATATTAAAAATAATTGACAAGCTTAAACCTAATAAAAGTGCCGGTTATGACAAAATTGGTAATTTTATTATAAAAAAAGTTGATTTTGAAATTGTAAAACCGTTAACAAGTATATTTAACTTATCACTTTCAACAGGTGTCGTTCCAGAAAAAACGAAAATAGCAAAAGTTATACCCATATACAAAAAAGCTGAACATGATGTTTTTTCAAATTACCGACCAGTGTCACTTTTACCATGCTTTTCAAAAGTTCTTGAACGACTCGTGTTTGATAGATGTGTTAATTATATTGATAACCACAAAATCCTTAATGAAAAACAATTTGGCTTTCGTCCTAAACATTCAACTTATATGGCCATTGCCCAATTAGTTGATAAGATTCACGGTGCTGTAGAAAAAAATGAAACGACAATAGGTATATTTTTGGACTTGTCAAAAGCTTTTGACACCATCGATCATAAACTATTATTGCACAAATTAGAGCATTATGGATTTCGTGGTATAGTACTTGATTGGTTCAAAAGCTATCTCAGTAACAGAACCCAATATGTTTTTTACGATGATTGTGAATCTACTATGAAAGAAATTATTTGTGGGGTACCACAAGGGTCCATATTAGGCCCATTATTGTTCATATTGTACGTTAATGACATAACTTGTGCATCAAATGTTCTTGATTTCTTATTGTTTGCTGACGACACCACTATTACTTTTTCACATAAGGATATCATTAGCAATATGAGCATCGTAAATGATGAATTGAATGAAATTAGTAATTGGTTTAGAGCAAACAAATTATCAGTAAATGCGAGCAAAACTAACTACATGATTTTAGGTACACCTCATATGACTTCGTCTAAAATTAGCGAAAACCTAACTGTTCTTCTAAATGGCAGTCTTCTCAAAAGAGTAAAATGTACTAAATTTCTAGGCGTGCTTATCGACGAGTGTCTCACGTGGAAAAATCATATTGATTGTATTTCTAAAACCATCTCTCGCAATATTGGTGTCATGAACAAACTGAAATTTTCTATTCCATCACGCATTCTACATACACTTTATTGTACTTTGATCCTACCCTATATTAATTATGGCATTATTATTTGGGGAAACACGTTTAAATTGTATATTGATAAACTAGTAAAGCTCCAAAAGTGGGCAATTCGAACAGTGTGTAAGAGTCACTACAGAAGTCATACTGGACCATTATTTGCTAATAACAATGTTCTCAAAGTTAATGATATGTATACATTAGAACTAGGGTTGTTTATGTACAAATACTCAATAAGCGATCTTCCTGAAGCCTTTAACAACTTTTTTTCAAAATGCTCTGATATCCACAACTATCCAACAAGACATGTCAATGACCTTAATATAACAAATAATAAAAAATCTTTTTCTGACCATGGTATTCGTTCGGCCCCATTCTTTGGAACTCGCTTCCTAAATCATTGAAAAAGTCCAAAACCTCAAAGCATTTTCGGGATGCGTTTAAGCAATCCCTCATTGAAACGTACAATTAAAGCTTCATTTACTTATATTACCTGCTCATATTAGCTTGCTCTTTATGTTTTCGATTTTTGAGCATGTCGTTTTCCTGTCTTGTTTTTCTCGTGCTGTAATTTATGATATTGTTCCTAAGTTGTTGTTTTTTTCAAGGTGTAGACTATTTTACAGGCCTCTTTGGCCTCCCAGTCTACTCCTCCATAGTAGTGTTTTAATTATTTTATTGTTTTGCTGTGTTATCTGTATTTTGAATGGAAAATAAACTTGAACTTGAACTTTTACTATTTCCCTCATGCGCAGTCAATATTTGTACAAAATTTCCCTCGTGCGCAGTTAATATTTGTACAAAATTTTAGTCTGAAATATATTACACACACGCTTCGTATCACGACTCAAACCATCTCTCTGCACGTGACATTTCACCTTTTCTTTCTCTTAAACATGAGATGTTCACACCCACCTTAACCCTGGTTTCCTCCGACACCAGCTCATCTGAACACCATATTCCTCTGATGTGGGACCTGTCAGTCCTGTCCTGCATCAGCAATCCTTTCACAACTGATGAGGCGATCACGGTCTTCATGGGTCCAGCAAACTGTTGTGGAGCTAGCTTTGCTATGTGACCTAACGATGTCAGTGATGTCTCAAAGTTCTCATGCTCAAATGACAGACACTTTTGGCAGCCCTGAAGGGAAACAGGTGAATGAAAAAAGTAAAGAAGATGACCTATACACAGAATGGCGTTGGGAGTAACGTTGGGAGTTCACGGTTAACAACAAAACCGTTTACACTGTATTTGTTTGTGTAATCGTGTAAAATCATTCAAATTCTCCGCCCAGGACAAATTCACACAGAGTACTGCTCAGCCAGTGACTCCGAGTGTGATGATTAAGCTTAAGGGGCCTGTTAAGGCTTATATTTTGACTTTCTTTTTTGGCTTATAAGTCTAAAAATATTAAGTTAGAGTAAAGAAAAGTATACATTTCTAGAAAGAAAATTTGATAAGGAATCTGCTTATGCTATTGGTTTGGTTCAAAAATGACCGTATTTGGAATAAAATTGCAAAAAACAGTGATTTTGCCTAAACATGAAACGGGAAAAGTAACTAAAAAAATCGTTACTGCCATTTTATCACATATCCTTTTTTGGAAACTGCACAAAATTATCTAGGGACACATTTTTTATTTTTTCAAATAAAGCCGAATTTTTTCGAAATATAATGAAAACCATGTTAAATGTACCGTTTCCGACATTTATCTGCATCAATTTTGATAGAAACTAATGAATATCTTTGATTTTAGGACCTTAAATTGAAAAATGAGAAAAGCGATCCTAGATTTTGATATACTGTAGATAATGGTTGAAAAAGATTTTCTTGTACTTTTTGGTTTTTTTAGTTACGTTTCCCGTAAAAATGATGTTTTTTCATCAAAACTGAAAAGGAGAAATCCCATGTTTAATGAAAAAATCGCACATTTTGAACTAAAATCCATGAATTTTGAGGTCTAAACCTTCGGCATCGGACATCAAAACCTATTATGTAATTGATATCATTGGTAAGTATTGTGCTCAACTTTCAGATCCAAATTTAAGCTCCTTATTTTGTAAATATTGAAAGAAATCTAAAATACCAATGTTCAATTATTTGGTCTTTGTTTACAACATTGACATGTTTATTGCGGGATTTTAACAAATGTGCTTATATGCAAGAACATAACGCAACGCGTTCACCCGCGCACGCAGTACTTGTTGCCGCGCAAACAGGCACGCACATCAAAACGCGCAACCTAAACGCAAAATATAGGACGCGTATCTATGCCTGTATTTTCCCGCCAACAGCCACGTGTGTTTTTTTTACCGTAAAATGTCAAAATAATCTCTTAATTTTACCTATAAATAAGTTTAAAAGTTTTGTTTTGTAGTATTTTATTGTCTGTAATAAAAGGTAACATGCTGAAGTATCAGAAAATGCAGAAAAACAAAATTATGCTTTGGAATAAGCGGCTGGGATTAACAGGCCCCTTAAACCATCGCTATTTTCACAGTGAATTTCAAACTTTAGGTGTCATTTTACGATAAAAACAGAACATTTTAGTGTTCACAAAAGTTGATTCATCATTCATCTCTAACTGATTTTTACCTCCATTGCTCAGAATCTGAGAATTTTTTCATTGATATTACATTGTTCCCCCCCCCTCCCCCTGTGTCATTCCGAGTGGCGAAAGGATGTTTTTCCACTGCGCAATCATAAGCCATACATACACATGATAGTGAATGTATGTTATGAATGTTAGTATTTAGAGTTTGGATGTTATGGTGCTCAATATGTAATTTGACACGGCGATTTGAACCTGATAATCCAGAAGTTAACTATCGATGAATTTAAATTTTTTTTTGATGTTATGGCGCTCAATACGTAATTTGACACGGCGATTTGAACCTGATAATCCAGAAGTTAACTATCGGTTAATTAAAAAAAAAATTAACAATATATTTCTTTAAAAATCTTAATCTTGCTGTCCATTGGTTGTTTCAATTAAAAGAGATGAACATGAAAATTTTAACAATAGATGATAGGCCTATTTGGTGAAAATTCACACAAAATCCAAGAGAAAGGTTGATTGAACACATGTCACGGTTAACCTTTTGAAACAGTTTGTAAACGTTTACTGCAGTTCCCAAGCTTGGCAGTTCCGTTCATGTACACGGTCCCAACATTAAATTGGAAATATAGTGCAACATTATGTAACTGTTGTGAGGGGATTATCAAACTTACATCCCAAATACCTTCTCTTATTCTGTCTTTCACACCACGGAAGCATCCCTTGAATTTAATGCATATGCACTATTGGGATTAGCATGGCTTTCAGCCAAATGTTATAAATAAATAAAAATTACAAGGTGTCCCAAAAAACTGTACCTGTAGGAAAATGACTGTTTACAAAATCTATAAATTTAACATTGAAAGAAGTATAATGCAGGCCCTAGATGCTCGTGCAATTTTGATAATCATTTACTTGTATCAATATTGACTCTGCCTTACCTCAAATATCATCTTGTAGACTGAATTCCTGTTGGTGGCAATGACCCCTATACATCTGACTGCACTCTTGGCTTGCGAGTTACTCCCTGTCCTGGCTTTACTCATCAACATTGGTATCAATTCCCTGAAAATGATCGGAGTGAGATACAGCAAGTTATAGAATGGATGATGTACTTCATGGATTAGAGTATAGAGTGCAGTCGAATTCATCTCTGAATATCTTCTGATAATCGAAACTCTTCCTATGCTATGAGCAATTCAGGGCATGCTCTCATTGCATGCCTAAACTTTGTCAACTTGCCGAAAGATATCAAACTGCACCATTAAATGCATAAACGTAAAGCGAGAGAAATAACTAAATTTAACTGTGTTTTCATTATCGTCAGCTATAGCAATTCCTGTACATTTGAGTGGGTACTCAACTGTGATCAACATCAACACGAGCTTTCCATGGACATTGTTGGAAACGGAAAACGACATGAACCATATTGTATTTGTTTTATATCAATTATTTGGTAATATACCTCATACTACTGCCCGCCCATGACAGAAGGAAGTATGGACAAAATTTTCAAAATGTGTTTTTTGACATATAATACATCTTTAATCAAATATCTTGATGTTGAATATAAATTTAACATAGTTAGATGATCAGAAATTGAAAAAAATACAAGTTGAAAACTTGCTTCCTTCATTTTGTACACGTTTGGAATAGGGAATTTTTAGAGAACCCATGACAAAAGGAAGTATGGGACAGGCTAAATGAGTAATTATTGATTGTATTAAAGAGATTAACACTTAATTGATCAAATATTGTTACTAATTTAATAGAATATAATAAATTACAGTACATACATGTAATCAGCAAAAGGTCTGAAACTTTGGAAAACATATTTCAAAAAGACACAAACATAGTTGTTGCTTCATATCTATAAAATATTAATTTGTCCCATACTTCCTTCTGTCGTGGGGCGGCAGCATATATGGTATACATCTAAACTGGCATATTTAACGAGAGAATGTACCAATACCATACTAGCAGACTATGAAAAACACATTTTTGTATATTTCTATGGCATTCACATTTGATATGTTTGGTTGTTTAAAATTAACATATTTGTAGAAGACTGAAGTTGGCAAAGTTTGAGCAATAAACATTTTATGGTATTCAAGTTATGGGACATGCTGACACGTTGTGAATGTCACATTGTTTGATGGACACCAATTCTCATTTTTGTCCATCAAACATAACATTCGCCTGAAAAACACTATTTTGTTCGTAAAAGCAGAAATATACTTGACATATTCTGGAAATTGGTTTTCAATTATTAATTTTGTTGATATACGTAATCTATATAACTTACAGTCAAATTCATTTTCAAGGTGGATAAAAATCATCATCTTGACTGCTAATGTTACATTTTGATGGTCAAGCACTGTCCATCAAAAAAGTGGCTTTTGCAATGATCAGTGCTGTTTATTTAATTAATAAAGTTAATTTTGATTCATAAATATGTATTTTGATGTACTGTTTCCATGTAAAAGACTATATGGGACACTGACCAAATATTATACTTCAAATCTTATTTTTCATACAAAAATGGGAATAAATGGTATCTCCTATCGTGAGATATGCCAGCTTGTATGTTACGTCAATAATTCAGCTCAGGAAAGTTGGGACCAATCAGATAACAGCAGTGCTAGCTCATTAATAAGTACGAGGATAAGCTTACAACCATCACTATGGCTATGGCAAAACTTCACACACCTGCCCACTTGATAACCTAAAATCACACACAAACTGACAGAACACACACAAAAAATAACAAGAACTTGATTTACTTACGATGCAACCTGTGGATTATCTTTCTCCAACCCATGTCCAGTGGCGATGAAGATTTGCAGAGCGATATCCGACACATCAGCATCTTCATTTTTAAGCAATGTCATCAGTAACTCCCTTGCTTCACTGGTCTTATAAGCACTTGGAAACACTACTGACAAAGTCTGAAAAAGATCGGGTAACATGCATATCTATATAAACATCTGATACATACTTACATACTTTAGAAAGGATGTCTACCCCTAAACCAATATATTTTCTGTTAAGAGAACGAAACAGTAATTTACAATGAGGACACAGGTCTAGAAATTGTGGTGCATTAGATTGTATATTGTATCTCACCATTATTGGTTGAGTACAGTCTGAAGGATCTACTAGGCTAAGCATCATTTGCACCAACTTGATAAGCAAGTCATATTTTCTGAATCCAGTCAGCTAATATTCCACTACTGAACCAATTTTGGCTTGGTGGGAACAGTTATAGTCATTAGCTTAAGGGGCCTGTTAACCCGGCCGTTTTTTCGGTAGCAGAATTTAGTTTTTCTGCATTTTCTGATACTTCAGCATGTTACCTTTTATTACAGACCATAAAATACCACAAAACAAAACTTTTAAACTTATTTATAGGTAAAATTAAAAGATCATTTTGACATTTTACAGTAAAATAAACACGTGGCTGTTGGCGGGAAACTACGGGCATAGATACGCGTCC
>JXSR01S027242.1:15896-28476 GCA_000969725.1 Ophiothrix spiculata | reverse complement strand
GAATTTTTTCCTTCATTTAAATTTGCAGTTTTATTTTTAGCCCTTCCAACATGGAGTAACCCCTTAAGTTCCTCCATAATAGTAATCAGAATTTTGCAAACAAAACAGCGATAAATGTGAAAATAATAAAATTATAATGTTTTACCATCTTGGGAAGGAACACACTCCAATGACCTTGACAGACTTGATATCTTGCGATATAGGAACAAATGAGTCCTGCCAACCTCCAAATCCCAGAATGTAGGACATACAAATTTGGAACGAGGGATATCAAAATGACATGTAAAGCAAAACACAGTAAACTTAATGACAAAATGAGGGACATCTCATATTTCTGGACTTTTTATTTTTTATTTTGAAAAATGTAATTACCTGAAGCAGCTTTAAACCCCGCACTGTCGGAGACTCATCCACAGTCTCATTGTAATCCTCTCCTTCACCATCCAACTCCTTAGCAACCATGCTGATAAGCTCCTTGACTGCAGCGGAGTCTATCATCAATGGTGCAATCCTCTCCATCAGTGTCTTGATGGTTTCATAAATGGGCGATGGGTTCTTGGGGTTGCCAAATTTCTTCATTACTTCTGCCTGAATGAACAGTGGATTTAAAAGATAATAAGTGACTATCAATAATGAAAGGCTTCACATGAAACCACTCAAATAATAAAGGTGCTCAGCTCAACCAAAAAGAGCGGAGTGCATTGTATGGGTAATATCTGGAATCTGGATTATCCTGCTGCACACTGTTCTGTTTTGTCAAATATTAGCTGATAAGTGAATGCCACTTAAATGACATTTAATATACATGAGGCTAAATAAAATAAATAGTTTGTCTCAAAGCTCTCCTACTCTTGAAAAACTAATGCGAAATGCGTTTTTTTTTTAAGATTTTTTTTCGTGTGTGACAGAAGTCCTGAGTGCTATTTAAGCAAGAGTTCCATATGTACCCCTCATATATTTACATGATGGCTTTGTTAGAACACAAAAACAGAATAAAGAATCAAATAAATTAAATTAACCAGTGTTGTCATTTGTTTTATCACAGTTTCGGTGAAGAAAAAATAATAAAAGAGGTCAACAAAATCCGTTTTTAGGATTTTGAGGGAAACTAATGTGGGCGATAAAACTAATGCGCGCGGGAGCTTTGAGACAAACAATTAATTTTATTTGGCCTGATCATTGATCAAATGATTTAGTACTAAAATAACCAAATGGAACTTAAATCTTAATGATGCAGCCCCTAAGCAGAGTTTTACTGAGTGATTCAATCCAGAGAAATAATTTGTGTCTGTGTCTTATCACGGCTGGGTAGCTTTCTTGCATGTTATAGCTGGGTTGACCAAATTCTTTATACAACCCTAGATACACATATCTTTGTTTACTACTTACCACAGCTTGGGTAGCTTTCTTGCATGTCACGGCTGGGTCGACAACATTTTTCATGTAACCCCTGATACGCATATCTTCATTCAACACTTCACTTAGTTTTTTTAGGTGCTCCTGAGCTTTATTGGGATCAGGAAGGTACTCTGAAAAAAATAAATAAATAAATAAATAAATTTATTCCCATTCTTTGGAACTCACTTCCAAAAAATATCAAAGAATCGATGTCAATCAAACAATTTTGCAAAAAAGAATCTTTTATTCTTAACTACATTAACGATTAAGCTATTTCCTGGCTTTTTTCTTTCCAAGTTCAATGGTATCCTTGTGCCTGTTTTGTTTGTTCATTCGGATTTATGCTTTTCCCCCGTTTATATTGCAAGGGGTAGAACAATTTCTGACCTTAATGGCTTTCCGGTCTACTCCTCTATTGTGTATTTTATTTATGCTGTTATTTAGATGTAATTTTTTTAATGGCAATAAAGATTACTGATTAAGCCGACACATTCTGAAATAACATTCTCTATGAAACCCTTCTTATAATGCCTGGGACTAAAACCGACATAAGCTTACCCGGGTACAATATTTGTTATCAGATTATCTAAATGGGAGTAATGAAGTTCATATTTCAGTAATTTACTGGAAAAACATTCTTAAAGTACTAAACTAACCTTAAATCAGTCGCATAAACATGTATGTAAACTATACATAATGTTACAATATTTACTACATATTTCAATACATCCAAGATTTTTAAAAATTGAGCTCCAGAGAAAACGTCAAAAAATTATGCATGGTGAGATAGCGATCTGGATCAATCAGATTGCAGCAATATCGTATTAATGTGTAGGAGCCCAGGAGGGTTAGAAAACAAACTACCATCCAGCATTTTTGAAGCTTATCATCCTCATGATTGGTTCATGTTACAGATACTGTAAAAGTTGACATTTCTGTGCTTACATTTAACACTCATTTTATTTAGTGCAAAAATAAATACTTCATGAAAAAAGAATACCACCTTTGATAAAATTTCGTGGGTCACAATAAAAATGCACAAAAATCACTGAACAAGAAAATGTCCACGTTTTATATCAAATGGCAAAACTGTGTAAGCGGTTGATTGACTTACTTGATATGGTGACTAATTTAGACAGCAGCAATGTCTCCTTTTCTTTGGCTTTGTCCTTCTGGTACAGAGACATCAGGTCTCGCACATGGCTACGGACAGTGTGCTGGCATTTCATCAGTTCCATGATTGCCCTGAAAGAAGGTAAGTGATATATGATCAAATTAAGACAACTGCCTCAAAATATTTGGTATATGACGTCTGAATTTAATGGGAAAAACAAACATACAAAGAAATAAGAGATCTACTTACTTGACAGCATGTTGGTCTACGGTGGCAAACAGTTCAAAAAGTCTCTTCATTCTGTCCTGAACCTCCATAGTGTAAGGCACAAGGGTCATGGTAAAGATTCGCTCAACAAGTAACCTATCAAAACAAAAAAACCAGGAGAAACACTTAACAATTAATCTACATGTAGCACAAATGAAAATGGAAAACAATCAGGGATTGCGTTTTAATTTTACTTTATTGTATCCAGAAATCAATGTAAAATAAGAACCAACATTTTCAGAATTTCCGGAAAGTCCTGCCCCAGGAATTTGGGGTGAAGAAATTCCTGCCCTTACAATGATACCCAATTTTCCTTTGAGCCACACAAATATTTATTGGATTGTATAAACAAAAATCCAGAGGACAGTGCCCTTTTGCTGGAAAGTGCTACCCCATCCTGGACTTTATTAAATCATCCAAGAATTTTTCTTTTTGGCTTATCATTTCCCTACATGTGTATGGCAAGGTGCCTTTCGCAATGGCCCGAGGTTCCCCATAGACTGTCATGCAATTTCATAAGCTTACAACACCACTGTAGTTACACATTCTATGTGTATAAAAAATAATATGTCTGAAGATAAATAATTTTTTTTTTTAAATATCAATTTTAAGATAAAAAAAATTGCAAGAAAATACGACCACAAACTGCATTAAATTCGTACTTGCTACGATGTATATACATCGCAATCGCTGTGTTTATTTACTTTGGAATTCCCTTTGACCGGGTGTGATGTCATATCATTCATTACTGCCCTAGAGGGGTATCACAATTGAGCAATTGCTTTTATCTCGTTACCACATGCTTTTGCTGGTACATTCGTCCTTGCGTTCGATACGGACCAATATGTATAACGACCGTCTGGTTTTCATATTTTCACAAACAATGTTATGAGGTTAGCATGTTGACATTTTCATCACAGAGTATTTTCATCAAATCAAAACAAACACAAGCCAAAATATGCCACCGAAGCCAAAGAGAAAGACAAAATCCCATACACAATGTACGCTGTTTGTTTATGAAGAAATGTTTGGCAGTTTCCCAAGGTGCAAAAAAACAACATCACGGATGTTGCTTCTGAATCTCCGCAGAATCTGCACTAGCAGAAAATACACGTGTTGGTCAATCCACCGACATTGTTGGACATTGTTATGTGCATGCAGAAATTATTCTGTGCAGGTAACTTTTGGAAGTTACATGCACATATGCATGTGGTGAAAATTTTGTATTTCGAACACTGATTACTTACTTCATAGATGGTCAAAATTGGGTTCCGTAATAAGTAAAAAATAACATAATTCTGCTACGACAAAATGAACCGCCTCTCAATGTTTTGAAGTAAAACGTACAGCACACATCAGTAAAGAAACGTTAACCAGCGACTATTGAGAAATAGTAATCAAATGAGCTATGAGAGTGTCGGGGGGCCTGGGATAACGTATGCGTAGTATGCGCCGATGTAATAATTGGAATGTAATTCTTATGTCCCACAATGCTTCTCGGTAGTATCATAAATCTGAGATTTACTTCGCAATCAACCATATTTCTATTCGTACGCATAACCGTATCTGTGCACAAAACAAGTAATATGGTTAACTGCGCATAAACTCCCAGATTAATGTACGATACACGTAAGTGCAGAAATGTCATGAAAGCGGTCAAAGGTCAAATCACCCTTGTTTACACATTCCCAGTGCCAGAAAATGGTAAGTCTGACCTTATTTCCTTTAAATATTCCGTTTTTTGATTTTATTAATACAAACATGCATGGGGGTGATGACAGTGGTCAATATATATGTGGGCAGGACTACAGCATGGAAATAGTGGTACCCATGGGCTCAAACGCAAGATTTGAGGTAGTAATTTTGACACATTTTCTTGGACTTGAAGTGCATTTGATGCGCTTGTATTCGTACCTAATACAGAGAGTACATAGAAATTTGTATAGTCATTTCCTTACTTATCTTCAATGCTGCTCTGGTAGTACATATGAAGGAGCTTGTTCTTGACCCAGCCAAGTCTCCTATAGTCTGTCAGAGTGGTTTCTTTATTGTGATACCATTTCTTGAAGATGTGGCCCAAACCCAAGACAGCTTCCTTGCGGATCTTCCACTGCGATAATAAACGGAAACATAGTAAGAGAATATAGTAGGACGAAACACTTAAGTTGTTCAGAACTGTGTCTGAATCGGCAAAACCTCTCATTCAACTCACCATTACACAGGGTTCGTACACCTTGGAGCCTTTAAAATTCAAGGACTTTTCAATGACTTTCAAGGTCCAAAAGCATGATTTTCAAGGATAGCCACAGCATAATTTGCAGTATGCTGAACTCTTGTTCCTGCCGACATCAATCCACTCGCTGAATTTGGGATCAGTTAGCCATAAATTATCAATTTTCAAGGACTTTCAAGGACTCTGTGCAAATTTCCAGGACTTTCAAGGCCTTGAAAAGGTGTTTTCAAATTCAAGGATTTTCAAGGACTCTCAAGGACCGTACGAACCCTGATTACAACACAAACACATGTTTTCTATTGGTAAATTGTATTGATCAGTTCCGCAGATTTGCAATAAGATAAAGCATCAGCACCAGGGGTTCTCAATTCTATTTATTGATAGGTCATTGAGGACCAATACCAGCTCAAAATACACAGTCGAAGGGACGAATGAACACTTTCAGGGTTCTCAGCATTTTAAGAAAACAAAATTCCATGATATTTCCCAGATTAAGTCTCAAAATTCCACGATATTTTTTTTAACAAAAAAGGAAGGAAAAAAAAAAAAAAAAAAAAACCCGCAAAAAGGGTTACTTTTGAACCTAGAAGTACCGACACAACAGGGAACAGGGCTGTGAGAGTCGGCTGATAAAAAAAATCCTGAAAATAGTGACAAAATGCCAAAAACAGGCTGAAAATAACAACAACAAAAAAAAGCTGAAATTATGACTCTTTTGAAGGCATGACAAAATCTGAAATCAGATTAAAATCTGAACTCTCACACCCCTGAGGGAAAATGAGTATGAATGACTACTTTCGATTTTTGGCCAATCAAAACCTACAACTTTTCCCTGAGTGGAAAAAGTAAAATAATTTTCCCTGATGGGCTGGGAACCCTGAATGTGAACTACTAAAGTAAAATATAGGCTCACTGGGTTTTAACTGCACACTCAATTCTATGGTATTTGGTTGGAATCGTTCAATACAACAAAGATTAACATTCTAAGAACTAAACGATTTGAGTTTACAAGTCAGGGTCGCTCACACATTGCTTGAGTGCATAACAAGTCTTTTCCCATACCTGCCAACCTGTAGCAGGTAGACTTTGCAACCAAAACAGTGTATTAACTTACTAAAAAGTAGATTTTACACACAAAAGAACCAGACATTAAGTAATTTCACAGATTCAGAAATCTTATTGGCAATATTTTTTTGCTGTCATAAGCCTCAAAAATCTTACTAAATAAGATTAAATCTTACTAGTTGACAGGTATGCTTTCCTTGTTTAAACAGTCATTAGTTTATTCTATCTTTATTCTGACATACGCTTTCAATACAACTTGTACTGGTCTCCAAAGAGGTCCAGAGGAAAATTACATATTTATATTTACAAGAATATATATGTTTGTACATAAAATAAAAATGATTGAGTTAACAGGTCAGTGTAGCTGGGGACATTATCAAGCTCTTTCCTTACCTTCTTATCCAGTGTTCTTTCTTTAATAATTGTCAGCATATCATTAGAGATCTTACTGATGTCACGTTTGGCTGCTGTAATGATAGCTGCTACGACCTCTTGACGTACGCCTTCATCCGTGTCATGAGCACGCATCTTTAATTTAGCTAAGGAAAATGAAAACATTTTATACATTCAGTATACATAACAGGTCAATTTCCTCCTTAAGTGAGGTAAATATGCATCTTTTTTATTACTTCCAAAAACATCATGGAATTTGGGAAAAAATCCTTCTGTAAGAGTTTTGAGAAGTATTTTGCTATATTGAGAAAAACTTAGTTTTAAGGCTCAATCAGGGGTGGTATTTTGAAAGTGTCTCTGGTTCATTAAAAAGAGTATAGCTCTGCAGGTTTGGACTGGTCTAATTAGGAGTTTCAAGAATTAGATAAATAGTTAAATAAAATGGAAGGAATGATAATATGTGGCCGTCCAACCCAAAGGAGCCGTAATGCAACAAACTTAATTTTGTACTATCAGGTGAAAATGTATCAAGGTCGTAATATGCCGAAAATGATTTTTCGACAGATTCACAATCTTTGTGAAAAGCAAAGTTTCATTAAAAAAGAAAAGAAATATATCTGTTTATTTTGAGAACAATCAACAGAAAATATAAGACTTGCTGATAATTGAACATGTTTATCTCAGTTATACATTTTACTCCCCGTCAAGTTTATTAAGGTGTCATTTGAATCCGTATAGCATGGTCTTTGCAAATATTAAAACAAAATGAAAATGACAAGAGGTTGCATTTACGGCTTGTTTGGGATGGATTGTCACATATGTCAACCCAACAGGAAAAAAATCTAGACCCATTGGGTTCAGATTAATTTATCAGTTTGCAAGTCCTGGTTGCAAGTAATGTACATAAAAGAGGATAACTTCAGCTCAAACTTTTCTTAAATCTTCAGTATTTTGAAATAGATATATATATAGGGTAAACCGGGGTAAAAAGGCCCACCGGGTAAAAAGGCCCGCTAAACTTTTGATCATTGCCAGTAAAAAAATATAGGATAAGATGTTAAATGAAATATATTTTTTAAAAGTGCAATTATACAGTAAACAGATGTAAGAACAAATACATTTCCTTAACTAACTTTACATGTACACAGAGCTTTTGAAGGAAAAATGAAAAATAAACCATTTAAAATTGGCGATTCAAACTTTTGCACATGAGACTTATAATCGTTAATATTTTGACATTTATGTTTCATTGTTTGAATCTTATATTGATTATTGTTCAGAACATTAATTCTAATAGTTAGAAAACGTTAGATTAGTGAAACAAATACTAGTATTTCCATAATTCCACTTTCTTGAGTGGGCCTTTTTACCCCAGAAAAAATCAAGCACCCCGGGGTAAAAAGGCCCACCCCTATTAAAAGAAGATTTTAACAAAATTTAAAGAAATTTTATAATGTTGATAATATTCAGAAATAGGGTTAAAATTGAACCCCTGAAGAAAAAATATTCAAAAGTAGCAGATATTTCAACGTTTTGTCTCATTTGATGCGTTGAAACGAGTAATATACTGAAAATAATGTAAAATTTGACCTGGACCTGACCTTTTGACCCGTAAGAACCACAATATCTTAATTCATTATGAAATGTTCTTTTAATTTAATAGAGGGTTACTAGTTACATACTTTTTATCCATATAGTGCCCAGAATTATAGTATTTTACAAAGTTATGACACCAAATGTTACCCCTACCCCTAAGTAAATGGACACCTGGAGCTTTTTCCGGTATGTTACATCACTGCATTTACTTAGTAAAAACATGAGAAAATGAAAAACATATCTGTGGTTGCATTTGAATCATGTTATATACTGATAAAAACAATTTAAAAATACACCTAGTAAAGGTTGTTGATTTTATAAAAATTAAATACAGTAATTTGAAGTTGTGAAGGTATTTTGTAGAATTTTCACAAGTAGCAATTGTGTTACGGTGAGACTGTACGCACAAGAAAAGAGGTCCCTCACAAAGAATTAATAAGAGAAAATCAGAAGTTTTTTGGTGTGAAGTATTGTCTAACAAAGCTTAAACAAAAGTAAATCCTGTTTGAAAATCATAGCAACTGTAATATGGTTGCCATGGTTACCAGCTTGGTCACACCTAATGCGGGCCTTTTTACCCCGAGGCCTGGGTAAAAAGGCCCGCCAAAGTAATCACCTTAAAGGTCACCTTATCAATAAAATATTAATAAAATATTCATGAAACTAAATTTGCATAAAAAAGAGGAGACATGTAGTGGTTAAAACCACATAACTTTAACCAAGATTCTCCAAGCTGATCCGAGATATTTAGCAAAAACCTCAAAAACGGGCCTTTTTACCCCGGTTTACCCTATCATCTCTCTGGATGCTGAAGTTAATATAATTTAAGGATGGTTGCCAACTTTGTATCTGTATCAAAACATATTGTGGGGATTATTGCGCTTTAAGTGTTTTGTAGATTTGCGCAATGTAAATGCGATATATTATTATTGCCAGTGTGTACGCAGGTATAATAGCACTCAGCTCATTCAAGGCTGTTCATTTGGAATCTTGCTTGAAAAGAGTTCCATTTATAGTGCTTTCGATATAGTGACTTTCAAAAAGTGTATCGATTAAAGGCCTACCATATACAGTTGACTTACCAGTTAAATCTTCACTGACGTAATGATGATAGACGAGAAACTGCGACACAAACTGGACACACTTGACACGGATCTCTGTACAGATGTCGCTGAACCTGAAGGGAAATCAGAAGAACTGCATCAATATCAAACCCTTATGTCATGTACTATCAGTACTAAGCTTACAAAGTGTTTCTCTCTAAAAGGTCAATCTTCATATCAAAAAATTCAGATTTTCATAATCAAGACCTCATCTTAAACCAAGATAGTTTTCCTCTAAATAAATGCACTCGCAACAAAGAAATTTGTTCATTCACGATTCTCGTGATCGCCACAATTTAATGGCTATTATTAGTATTAAAAGCCTGTTTAAAGGTTTTTAGACATTTTTGTATCTTTTATGTTGTAATATCATTTTTCAAAAAAGTGTATTTCAGTGAAAAAAAGCTACTGGCGTAATTTTAGCGTAAGAAATACGCCAAAATCGTAATAGCTGGCAGGTTTGAATATCCCATTTTATCCCGCTTCACCTAATAACAGATATTCCTTTCAGACCTTTTATACCCAGAGCATCCAGATGTGTGAAGCATGCTTGAAGATTGCTGTCATGGTTGTAGTTTGTAGTTGGGGCAAATGACTATGTATTTTGAGCTGTCACAGTGCAGCATGACATATTTGGATAATGTTGCAACAATAATTTGTCACGAGAACAGTTAAATTCAATTAAAATGAAAGTGTATCATAACCACCAACAAGACAAGGTTACATTACCACGCTTGCTGCAAACTTTTCCTTGCACAACATAGTCGAGATTGCTCACTTCCGAATTTTAATGTGACACTTGTTGTCCGGGAGTCAGGACAGACACTCTAAAACCAGATGAAATTACCATTTACCAACATCAAACTTTTAACATAATCTACCATTTTCAATAACAGAACAGGCTAATCACATCAGTGTATCAGAGTTAACTGTGTAGGTATCCTTGCATTTTTTTTCTCAACTTGTCCAACTGGTTTTTCTTTTTCTATTTTTTTTTGGCATCAGCTTACCTGCCCATAAAACAGTTCCACAACGGCTTATTTTGCGTAATCAGATCCGAGTCCTTGTCTGAAAACATCTTGCCAAGTAACTTTGTGACCTGAAGGCGTTCTTTCTCGTCATTGCTCTGAAACAGAAATCAATATCATTTTTGATAGTCAAGTTAACAGATTTTGAGTATACTGAAGAGTATTTTAGTTATGTGGCCGTAAATTTTGAAGGATTTTAGCATTTCACTTCTTATCATTATTTGCAATTCAATTCACATCTTGACATCAAGACATTGGCAGAACTTTTGACATGATGATACCCTAAATGACCATTGATAAGGGTCAACAATTGATGCTGTAACCCTGCTAGTGACATCATAAACATATCCACAGTAAACAGACGTAAAATTTGCAATATTTTCAAAAGGAATTGAAGAGTACAATACCTTGAGTTTGAATTCTAGCTGAGGCAGAACAGACAGCAGCAATCCACCTGATATAGTATTCAACTGGTAGATGAGTTCATAGGCATGACTTGACATCTCGCTCTCAGAGGTGCGACCCAGGATCAAAATGTTGTTAAAAAACTGAAAATGAAAGAAAAAATAAAGGTTTTAAAAAGGGTAAAGGGTAATGGGTTGGCCTGTTTTTGCACTGGTTCAATCTCTCTTTTGGTCAGTTGGGCCAGACAAGTCAGTTAATTTGTTTTGTTGTGAGAGTGACTGCCATATTTCCTTAAGTGAAGAATGCAGGTGCCCATTAGACACCGAGTTGAAAAAATAAACTGGTCTTCAAGAAAATGTCAGTAAATATATGCTTTGTGGAAACAATGTGTTATTTCATATACTCTTTTTAGAATGTTCATAAAAAATGGAGGATACCTAGAGAATTTTAAAGTTTATTTATGAATTCATGCAGCCCTCAGTCTTACTCAGCACCCTGTACTATACTTGCAGACCTATGTGTTTAAAATAAGTTTAATTTTACTCTTAAGAATCATTTCAGGTCTTTCAGTAACATTTAAAGCTGCTGAAACTTGGTGGTCTGCCAACATTATAACCCTAACCCACCTCAATCCAACAAGCTAAAATGAAGAAATTCAATACTTCATCTAGACTGGGGAATAAATATGGGCGCGAAAGTGCTGCCGAGGCAGGTCACACTCGGTGGCTTATCATAGCTGGATGTTCGATGGGGATGCAAGATGACAGGGGTTCAAATCCAAGGGGAAACACAGATATTTTGATGTATTTAGACTTCAACAATTTTTAAGCGTTTGGGAGTTTGGGTTAACCATCTCAGCCAAGATCACTTTCCCACCTACCTGTTGTATAGATGGTTCAATCGTTGAAGCAGTTCTTCTGATCAGATCCTTGCCCATCTGGAAGGCTAGGGGATTCTCAATTTTCTTAGAGTCCAGTAAATTGGACAAGATGATCTCCAGCAGATCTGGGGGAACAGTGTCATTCTCTGTGATGAGTGGACACATGACATCCAGCATGAAGGTGCGCACTTTAGGCGTATGGTTCTCACTGTGAAGATAACAAACAAAGTAGCAATATGTAAGTTTAAACAATTTAAGATATATATATTTTGATATCTTAATGACTTTGACATTTAGAAGGCAAGAAATGAAATGTATATCATCATATTTTGTTCAATCCAAAAAGTGTAAAATTAGGAAATGTGACAAAATCTAAAATCAAAGTCAGAAATTTGTTCACTCTTACAGATCAAACACAACTTGTGATTTTTCACATTGATAAAAAATATTTCATGCAGCGCCCCCCCCCCCCACCCCTGAATTTGGTCATTTTAATGGCCCATTTTAACCTGGGGGACCTATAAAATCAAGGGTGGTTCAATTTTTTGGTTGTTTTTCCTATTTTAATATGATTCAAGTAAAATAGAAGCTCTGAATCATTTTGTTTACAATCGATTGAACCTCAGAATTTGGAAAAATGCCATCTGACAGTGCGAGGGGGCTACTTTGGACGTCTCACATGTAAGTATTTAATAATTTTTGTGTCATTGCCTTTACATAGTCATTTTTTGGATTTGGGTAAGTTTGTTTTTTCTCCCCGGGACAAAGTCGTATTGGGCAGGAACCGGATTTCCAAACAACCTTAACATTGACTTCTTTCTTTCAAACGTATATAAAAATAATCCTTGGACTCAACTTACTTGATAATGCTGAAGAAAATAGTGAAGAGTTCCACAAAGATCTCGTTGGCGTCTTCCAGCTCCATACAGATGTTGTAGGACTTCACCATGGCCAGATTTTCCAGAAGGTAGAAGTAGCGCTTCCACGAGGGACCTTCCACGTTCTCCAGTCCCCACAACTGCTTGTTGATGAACTGGAATATCATCTATATAAAGAGAATAATATTATTACTTGTTAGAATGTATAGTAAGTTCCATT
>JXSR01S027241.1:5188-16296 GCA_000969725.1 Ophiothrix spiculata | reverse complement strand
ATGCACCAAATGAGAGGGTTGCCCGTTAGAAAATCAAAAAATCGATTTTTTCAAAATCAGCCTAGTGTACAGGTCTGTCATACACGCGACAGTGCGGTACTAGCGATGACAGTTAGTGGAGAAATGGTTAAAATTGGCAACCCAAAGTATTAATTTGCTACTAAAAATCCTGACTATCAAGATGATGGACAAGATAAACATGTGATGGAATATTGTGATTAAGGGGTGGCTTAAAAACTGAACCCACTGTTGTCTGGAAGTTCTGGGTGGTTCTGGTGGTTAACTATAATTGTTTATGTCGGTTGAACCGTCCACTGAGAACTGGCAGGCAACTGCCGGTGGATTTGAAGTTGAAGCGACTCCTTTTACATAATTAGAAAAATATCATCATATGTTGTTTGTACTTAGCATAAATAAGATCTAAACGTTTAGTAAATCATGAGGCTTCTTCTTGGGCTACAATAGCTATTACATCTATTATATGATTATATGGGCTAAATATAAGGGGAAAAAAACAAGTTTGTTTCCTGTCGGTGGTCAAAAAACCTAAATGCGAAATGCGTTTTTTTATTTTATAAAGTTTACTTTTTTTCTGTTGTAATGATGTCAGTAAGAAACCTGTCCGGTTTCAGTTTTTTGTTGAAAAGAAAACACTTGTTTATTTTCCCCGTTCTTTTTATCAAATTGGCTATTTTTTTTTTCGTTTTCTAAAATATCAAATAAAAAAAAACTAAATGCGCAAATAATTACGCCAAAACCAAATTTGCGCGGCTCACGGAACACAAACGTGGTTTTTGTTTGTTTTAGTCTAACATACGACATACGATAAAATTAAGATCACTATCCAGGGCACTATAAATTACATTATTTCTTAAATATTACTTTTACAACGATTTTTGGGGGAAATAATATTTTACCAAAATGGAAAAGAAAGCGGGTATTTAGGTAATTGATTTGTATATCTTTTGCGGCATTTTGATTGAACGTTTTAGGGGTACCATCTTAGGCTGGTTTATGGTAGGGTTGCTACATCGAGAAAAAAAAAAGAAAAAAAAAGAGGATTAACTTATATAAAACTCATTTCAGGACTCGCAGGAGGAAAGCATTATCTTCACACAGGGAGTGGGTCTAATTTCTTGTGCTTGCCAGAAGATCCTGAATATGACGGATACCATGCAGGAGTTGATAAATGGAGGGGATACGTCTACTCGGCTGAATATGAAATTCCTGAAATAATACCGCCTTTTGTAGGTAAACAAGAACATGATGTACCATGTGCCGTATGCCGTGCAACCGATCGTGGCAGCATGGTCATGATTCCCGCCAAGATGACTTGTCCGTCCGAGTGGACAAATGAATACCATGGATATCTCATGTCTGACTACCATGACCACCCATCCGGAAGTGAATATGTATGTGTAGACCGTAACCCGGAAGTGGTACCGGGAGGTGAGGTTAATGCAAATGGGGCCTTGTTTTACTCAGTGGAAGGACGTTGCGATGCCGGTAATTTACCATGCACTCCTTATATCAACGGAGCTGAGCTGACATGTGTTGTCTGTACAAAGTAACCATGAAGGTAAAACTTCCACAATATTTCATATAGGAGTCAAATAGTTGTACTAAAATAAATCAATAACTGTGGTAGGTGACAAAGTGCATAAAGGAAACAGTGGCGTAGCCAGGCCTTTCTCCAAGGGTGGGCAAACCACTCAAGATTTCTTCAATGAATCGAGCGACTTTACAGGGGTTCCAAGGGGCCGACTAGTC
This sequence comes from Ophiothrix spiculata, assembly GCA_000969725.1. NCBI lineage: Eukaryota > Metazoa > Echinodermata > Ophiuroidea > Amphilepidida > Ophiotrichidae > Ophiothrix > Ophiothrix spiculata. The sequence continues at coordinate 14,526 of JXSR01S027241.1, read as the reverse complement.
CGAGTTTTTCAAGAAAAAAACCACCAAATATTGCGCTTTATGAAGTTTTCAACCTAATTTTTAGCGATTTTCAGCTCTAATTGTCGTAATTTTATGGGGAAAAGGCAGTTCCTGTCCCCTTTATTTTTACAGGTCTTCAAAATTTCTCCAAAAATGTCCAAGGTAGGCAAATTGCTCACCTTGCCCACCCCTGACTACGCCACTAAAAGCAAGACAAATTTGAATTTAAGCAAACCTTTCACATTACAATTCGACGTTATTTTGCCGATGCTTTTGCGAACCATTCGAGAGGATTGGTTCAAAAACAGCTTAAGTATGGAGGTTTTCTGACAGTTCTTGAAGGTTTAACCGGGTCAACAATAAAAATTCTGAAAGCCGATTATACCAGAGGTCCAAAACCGGTCTACTTATAATTAAATAAATACAGTATATTGATTGGCGATCAATTTTTCATATTTCAATTTGATCCATTTTGAAATATCAACATTAACAATCTTATTAGGGCCTACAGCATTGCATAGCCATGCCAACCGCCCAGAACTGCCAAGAACTGGAAGTCAGTTACCGCTCAGAATTATAGTCTCAGTTTATTTTAAAGTGGAATAATACACTAAACTTTATTATGATAAGTACTACTTCAGTGTAAAAGTAAAGTTTGGTATTAAAAGCATGCAATATTGTCCATAAACTGATTTTTCATGAATCCCTAATGAAATCAAATAAAGAATTGCATGTATATCTGAAAAGAAAAGACAAAGACTCCTTGATTCCATTTTCCACGCATTTTATAATGAAGGTTTTAGATTGTTTCAAGTGTGGTCCTTCGATGAAACAATCATGGGTGAAGGTTTTTTATCATCAAGCTTGCTCCATAGTTTTGATAAATTGGAGTCTTGTGTCCCAACCCCAATTCCCACTGACCTCCCTTATTCATTCAATTGCGACTGTATTAAAGAGTCTAGGCAGCAGACGACCTTTTCGATCAGGGAGCGCGCTATTTTGACAGCCATTTGTTGACATCGTCGACGGTACCACTGCGCTGTGCAGTGCGAGAATTATGGCTCAAATTCAGGCAAAATCGAACGTAAAAAGGCCAGAATCGCCGCCATAAATAAACAACAATTTGAATCATAAATTGGATACTAAAGATGCGGCAGCACTCGACCCGGGCACTCGACTTAGTACGGCAGTTGGAGTCAGGATTTTCTGTGACTGTTTGAAGGAGATTCTACGATGAACATTTTGAAACCTTCTCCAAAATACAACTAGCTGATATCTTAGAACAATTCTATGTAGAATTACGATGGGAAGATGGATCAGAATATAAAACTGAATCATTTATAAACATAAGAAATGCCATCAACCGGCACTTGAAGAGGTTAGGAATAAATGTCAATAAAACAGGTGACACTGAATTTACACAGGAAAAAATGTATAGCCTTTGGTGCCAAAAAAGCAGCGCTGAATAGAGAAGGATACGGCAACACAATGAGTTACCCACCAATTGATGTAAATGACATCAAGACACTATAAGAGTGGAATATTTGATCCTAACAAACCAACAGGTCTTCAAAGTAAGGTATGGCTTGAATCAATGCATATCTGCTGACGTGGCCGGGAAAATTGGCGTACATAAACAAGAGATCACTTTGCAGTGGCAGAAGACAGCGATGGGAGAAAGTTTGTATACCAAAAGAAGGATAAAATGACCCGGGGGCAGTCAAATATGAAATGGATACGGGTGTAAGGCCCGCGCCCCGACAGACTGGGGCATTCGGCGAGAGCACAGGCTCAAAAGATGAGGGGTCATTTGGTGCCAACATGATTTTTGGCATTCAGTGAGAAAAAAATACTAAAAGGCTCAGTGGTCAAAAATGCGGATTTTTGGCATTCGGTCAGCGAAATTTGGCATTCGGTGAGAGAAAATTAAAACAAAAATCACGGGATGTTTGAGTGAGAGCACATACAATTGCAAAACAATAGGGGTCTTTGGGTGACAGCGACGCTGAAAAGGGGGGTCTTTTGAGCCTTACATACGCGTCACCTCCAGAATGGGACTGCCCCCCCCCCCCGGGAATGACTAAGCGAATCAGAGCCGATAACATGAAATCTCGCGTTGACGCTAGAAGAATGTCCACAATGCCCAGTTGCCTCGTTTGAGAAGTGCCTTTCCAAATATCCTGAGTGTACAGCCTTTTTTCTGACACCGCTATAAAAAGTCCCAAGTGACACTAGGAAACCATGGTACAAGAATTCACCAGTTGGTGAAAGAACACTGGGCACTTTTATGAGCAGACTTTCATTAGCAGCAGGTTTATAAAGACGCTTCACAAATCATAGCTTACGCGCGACCTGCATAGCCATTCGATGAGAGTGGTGTTGTTAACACTTAACTGCATAAGGTACCCCACACTTCCGTTAGTGCATAAGAGGGGGGGGGGGGGGTCGGTCCATAGTAAAACCACTTTCCCGCCCGAAATTTTTAACAATCTTTACACCTTATATAGGTACACTAATCACCACCATATTTCAGGGAAAAAAATAAAAAATATGCGTCGCGTTTCAAAATGGCGGCCAAATAACTGATTTTCTCGATTTTGGCCAAAATTTGAAAAAAAAACTTCCCGAAGGAATTTTCCAATGAAATTTGGCTCAAATTAGGAGATCATGAATACATTGACATTGTTGAAATAAAATTTAGAAAATTTTACTCCGGGTAATTTTATGGGCGAATAATTTTTTTTTTTGCACCCCGCCCCCTAAATGCTAATTTAAATGCTAATTAGCTCGAAAACAACGGGGTCGATCTCATTTTTTTTTCGCCAAGAGAAGCGAAACTACTATTTAGGCAATTACAAAAATTAACAGCCCGAAATATTGCGGCGTTAAAATGCGAGAACCGAAAAACTAAATGTTGTGTACCGTTTAGAATGTTTCCAAAATACTTTATGCCCTATCATTTTTTATTGCCCTGGTGAATTTTTTTTTTGCTTTGGTCAGATTTTAGATATTATTCCTAAAAAGATAAAAATATCAAATTACTCAGTGTGTGCGTAAAGCAAAATTGTGTTCCAAGGGCAAGAAAGATGAAATTTCGCGATGCGGCTGGATGAAGCCGCATTAGGTTACTGCATCGAGCAGGGCGGCTGGATCGAGTAGCCTACTGGATCGAGCCGTTCTCCCTAACTGCTTATGACAACACTAGATAGAGCTATGAGTAAACCGCAAGAAATTGTCGATCCGAAACCGTCTACTTCTGACAACACTAGATAGAGCTATGAGTAAACCGCAAGAAATCGTTGATCCGAAACCGTCTACTTCTGACAACACTAGCAAGAAATTGTTGATCCAAAACCATCTACTTCTGAAGACACTAGATAAAGCTATGAGTAAACCGCAAGAAATTCTTGATCCAAAACGGTCTACTTCTGAAGACACTAGAGCTATGAGTAAACTGCAAGAAATTGTTGATCCGAAACGGTCTACTTCTAACAACACTTGATAAAGCTATGAGTAAACTGCAAGAAATTGTTGATCCAAAACCGTCTACTTCTGACAACACTAGATAGAGCTATGAGTAAACCGCAAGAAATTGTTGATCCAAAACCGTCTACTTATGACAACACTAGATAGAGCAATGAGTAAACTGTAAGAAATTGTTGATCCGAAACCGTCTACTTCTGACAACACTAGATAGAGCTATGAGTAAATTGCAAGAAATTGTTGATCCAAAACCGTCTACTTCTGACAACACTAGATAGAGCTATGAGTAAACCGCAAGAAATTGTTGATCCAAAACCATCAACTTCTGAAGACACTAGAGCTATGAGTAAACTGCAAGAAATTGTTGATCCGAAGCGGTCTACTTCTGACAACACTTGATAAAGCTATGAGTAAACTGCAAGAAATTGTTGATCCAAAACCGTCTACTTCTGACAACACTAGATAGAGCTATGAGTAAACCGCAAGAAATTGTTGATCCGAAACCGTCTACTTCTGACAACACTAGACAGAGCTATGAGTAAACTGCAAGAAATAGTTGATCCAAAACCGCCTACTTCTGACGACACTATAAGCTGTGAGTAAATTTAAACCGCAAGAAATTGCTGATCCAAATGCGTCTACTTCACACCTGCAACATTGACACTAACTAATTCGGATATTGAGGCAGCAGAAAATGTTGTTGAATATAAACTTTGGCCTCTTTCACTTTCACAAGAAATGTCGATTGATGACACACTCGCACTACAGTGTTCCACTCATCGTAGCAGCACTACAACAAATCGTATACAGACGGTCATGGGACCTATGCAGCCCCAGGCATTGCAATTCCACACTTCTAATGTTACAACAAAATGGATGTACATATGCTAGAAGTTATAGTTGACATTTGTGATGACTCACATCGAAAGATGGGACTTTGGTTCCGACATCAAAATTGAGGTTTGCCATCATGAGAAAGCTTAGAGGTTCACAAGTAATGTGGTACATCGAACATTTCGATACAACACTTAGTTCCGAAGATATGGCTAATTTAGTAAGACCGTGTTGATCACTTTTCAAAAATAGCAATTGGAGAAAATAGGCTTTAAAGTTTGGGTTTGTGAAAGCATCAATCTTGTTGATTACTATTCAACTATACACGAAATATCTTTAGCAACGGGTACTTAGGAGCACCCAATCATCATCAAATTTGACACAAATATTGTCAAGATACATATCTTTAATTCAGTTACAAAAATATGGCAAATTAGGCATATTTTCAATTAATATGGATGTTTTTCTTCCGTTCACAAAATTGCGAAAACGAGTTTGACACGGTGTTAGAAAATGGTCAAAAAAAACCATCTTTTTTCGCAATTTTATAGAAAACGGCTTTGTAAGGAAGATTTTAAAACTTTGAAGATTCATAATATCACAAAATCTCAAATTTACCCCAGACGAAAATTTTATCACTTCTCACCTTCAAAGCCTGATATCTCAGTTTGCAGATCGTCGCAAAGTCCCCCTTTTCGGTGTGAGTAATCATCTTTATGTGTTGAACGTTTAACTTTGATTGGATTTTAACCCACTGTTGATGGATTTTTGACAAGTTTGGATTTGACATTTGGCAATTACACACATCTGAGTACTTCTAAGTTAAGGTAAGTGTTAACTAATATGTGTGTGTGTAGGTATCAAGGACAAAAGATTGTTTACGCATAATAATGATAAAATGATAAATTTCTATATTTATCCAATACACAGATATACAGCTTGTCCCAATATTAATGCAACGAACAAATAAAAAATATCTAAAAATAGTTGCCAAAAGATTAAATCCTAGTGACATATGTTTTTTTAAAAAGTGGAGTACTTTCCCGTTTCATTTTACCAGTCCAGTCCAAAGATATGACGAATTTAAGAAAGCCCTTCAAATCTACTTTGGTCCGATTTGTAAGTTTAGACTTTCAGCTAAAGAAATGCAAACTTGAAATGAAGCGAATTCTGCAACCAACTAGAGCGCAACCAATCCAAACCAATCTTACCTGACATGTACCTAACATTAGGTGATATTCATTTTTAACTTAAATATGTAAAAATTGTGAATTAAAGTAATACGGATCTTCCTGATACTCTCATGCTTCTTGAATATGTTACTTCTTGTGCGACAATCGGGTAGCTTACGATACAATTTCTACCAAAAGAGTAAAGAAAAGGGGATTCTAAAGAAAGATGTCAACCAATGATAAGTATTTAACCGAAACAACGGAAGAAACCTGAAGGCGAAGGTGTTTAAGAACTCAAGTCATATAATGATTAATCTGGCCCTTCAAGGGGACGCAACTGGTTGATTAAACTAGATGCAACAACCTGCTTAATATCAGCAGATCATCATTAAATTGAGTCCTTATGTCATGAAATGGGTTCAAGTGATGCTTCTCCTAATCATGTGATGATTTTAGCAATTTCTATTCAACGTGTGCTCAATGACGTTACCAGAGGTGAATCTTTACAGATTAACAAATCGGACCATCAAGATTGTTCGGGTCTTAACAATATTTGCAATAACTTTTTCTTTATAGATCCAAAATAAACAAAACAAAATCCCTGTAAAAGCCAATGGTTTACTCTATTATATTATTATATAGTGTAAAGTTTTCTCACCATTGTGCTCTGTTCTCTCATAATAAAAGTTCAAAGTTTGTAGCGTTTTTGTGGGACACCCTGTATTGGTCAAGTTATGAGTTGGAAAAATAACGGACGAGATGAATATATCTGTGTATTGAACTCATTGGAATCCAATTCTATACCAAACTTGGTCAGTGGTACGGAGAGTCACCTCCCATTTATGTCACCTGACTGGAGTCAGGGTCAAGTAGGAGTCAAGGGGTCAAAAACATGATTTTAACGAAAACCTTTTCAACTCATCAGGATTTCAAGGTACGTTCATCAAATTCATGCATGTGAAACGTCTTGAGACCCTCTACAAGTGTTACTCAATTTATAAGAATTTTATCGGAGGTCACAAGGGGTCAAATAAAAATATCAAATTTTCAACTTTGTCCGATTTCAACGTTTATGGTGTCAAATTGTTTGTCTTGGACCAGCGATCATAAGTGTCAAAGGTAACCCCGTCGTCCGACCCTTCCTTGGGGGTCAAAGGTCAAAAGAATTGTGAATGAAAAGGGCAACTTTGTCGGATTTAAAAGGTTTAGGTGTCAAATTGTTCGTCTTGGACCAGCGATCAAAAGGGTCAATGGTGACCTCGTCATCTGACCTCTCCCTGAAAGTCAACGATCAAATAAAAGGTCAAATTCTCAACTTTGTCAGATTTCAAAGGTTTAGATATCAACTTGTTCGTCTTGGAACAACGATCAAAAGTGTCGATCGTGACCCCGTCGTGAGACCATTCCATGAAGTCAAAGGTCAAAAGAAGGTTAATGGAAAGGTTAAATTGTCAACTGTTAAAATAACGTATTTAATTTGAATAACATCTATGACATTATTTAATTCCAAATACAGGGTGTCCCAATAAAAACGCAACGAACTTTGAACTTTTATTTTGAGAGACGAGAGCACAATGGTAAGTAAACGTTACAATAATATAATAGAGTAGATCATTGGCTTTTACATGATTTTTGTTCTGTATAATTTGGATCTCTGAATCAAAAGTTATTGCACATTTTGTAAAGACCCATTAAATCTTGGTGGTCCGATTCGTTAATCTGTAAAGATTCACCTCTGGTGACGTCATTGTGCACACGTTGAATGGAAATTGCTAAAAACATCACAAGATTAGGAGAAGCATCCCTCAAACCCATTTCATGAAATAAGGACTAAATTTAATGATGATCTGTTGATATTAAGGAGGTTCTTGCGTCTGGTTTTAGTCAACCTGTTACGTCTCCTTGATGGATCAGATGAGTCATTAACTTACTCGAGTTCTTAAACTCCATTGGCTTCAGTTTTCTTTCGTAGTTTCGATTAAAGACTTATTATTATTGGTTGATATCTTTCATTAGAATCCCCTTTTTTAGAATCTTTTGGTAGAAATTGTATCCTAAATTACCCAATTATCACACCAGAAGTAACAAATTCAAGGAATATGAGAGTATCAAGAGGATCCGTACTTTATTTGAAAAATTTGACATATTTAAGTTAGTAATGAACTTAAAATATCACTTAATCTTAAGTACAGTTCAGGTAAGATTGGTTTCGATTGATTGTGCTGTACTTTGCTGCAGAATTCTCTTCATTTCAAGTTTGTATTTCTTTAGCTTGAAGTCTAAACTTACAAATCGGACCAAAGTAGATTTAAAGGGCTTTCTTAACTTCTACATATCTTTGGACTGGAGTGGTAAAACGGAACGAGACTAAAAGCATGTTGTAGAGTAGTTTTTTATTAATCTTTTGGTAACTATTTTTTAATATTTTTTATTTGCTCGTTGCATTAATTTTTGGATAATCTGTATATTCGCTCTATCCCAGCCACTTCACAATGAAAGCTAAATAAGAACAAGAAAATATACATCATATCATGTTTATGCTTGAGATTAGGTCCGGATAAGTTTTACTCTAGTAGTGTAGTTTCAATCTCTGGGGTGAGTGCAATATTATAGTGCTATCCCTCATTTTGTACAAGTTACTGGTTTAGATTTGAATGATTTTCTGACTATAAAGATAAATAGTTTTCGAAACGTTTATTATGATCATGTACATGGATAAATACAAATATTTTGACAAATTTTGGAGTGCTATGTGATTTCAATAAAACCAGCAGTGACTCGTTAAATTGAGGGTTAGCACTATATTGCCCCGAGGTCTTGCACATTACAATTTCTAAGTTTCTAGAAACACTAGATGCCAAAGTATTTCTCTTTTTCAAAATGCTAGATATAAGAGTACTTGATGCAAGAATTATGAATTCAGTGATTTCAGAAAAAAAATACAGTGTTTCTAAATGATCTACGGCGCTGAATAAATTTCAGGGGCAATATAATGCTAATCCAAAGTGTCTGATTTTTTAGCCATCCTTAGGCCTTTGAACGGCTAGATCAGAGGCGTAACTTTGGGCAGTTTTATAAAGGTGCCCCTAAATATAGAAGCGCTTGCGTGAAGTGTGAAAATTCCAAACGCGCAACGCGCGCGAGTGCCTACGGCGTGGGGTCCAAGGACCCGCTTAAGGACCCCGGTGGCCCCAGGGGGAAAGCCCCTGGTTAGGTTCCAGGGGGCGGAAGCCCCCGGAAGCTCCGAGGTTTTTGCTGCATTTTCAATGGAAAAGTACCAAGATTTTTACTATAAACACCGTGTTTTAAACATAAAATAATATCATACTATACGTTTGTTTCCGCAGCAGTTTTGCACGACTGGCAGTAACTTTTCCAAGCAGCTTTTCCTCCTTAAAATATAAAATGTTGTGTTGTTTGTTTAAAGAACAAGCTATGCAGAGGTCTATTAAATTTAAAATCTAAAAGTCAAAAAAATCTGGATTAGGTCATTAGACTACTTCCTGAAAACAAAAAATGAAAAATGTGTCAACAAATTATGATAAGGTGGTCCGTACTGCTAGCTGCCTTTTCACTGAATTTAAAGAACGGGTTTTAAGGGCACCCAAACGAGTGCCGATTGGTTGCCTTTTCTTGAAATGGCAAACATACGATAAGTAGCCCCGTAATAGTTCCGTACTGCTGACATTTCATTGAAATTAATGGCCGACTTTAAAGGGCACCCGAGTGAATGCCGATTGGGTGCCTTTTCTTGAAAGGGCACCTATACGATGAGGTGCTCCCTAGACCGTAGTTCTGTATACTGCTCAGCCTTTTCACTGAATTTAAAGAACGGGTTTAAATGGTACC